>PVJI01018356.1:0-33543 GCA_004026765.1 Micronycteris hirsuta | reverse complement strand
TTATGTGTATGACCTATGGACAAAACTAAAGGGAGGGGAAAGGGGGGGTAAGGGGGTGGGGGGCGAGAAGGGGGGGAAAGTGGGACAACTGTAACAACATAATCAATAAAATATAGTAAAAAAATAAATAAATAAATAAAAATAAAAACTGTAAAAAAAATTCTCAGTGGTGAAGAACTAGTTTTTATTACTTTCAATCTGTCATAGACCATACTCTTGTAAAACACAATATACATTACTAGAAGTGATAAATTAAAAAAATAAAACCAATGACAACAAAACACAAAACTTGATTTGTTTTCTATTAAGTAGACGCAAAATTTGTCTTTCAAAAGGCCATCAAAAGTTCTTAAAAACTTTTATTTATGTATTTAAATTTCATCATAGATTGATATCAACCAGGTTGTAGACCAGAACTTACTAGTGTGGACAACATTTTAATTAACACTGAGCTAAGCTCTGCTTCATTAATAAATAAAACCTGTGATAACAGTGCCTTACAGGAATAAAAATTTTGCTCATGTTAAGTCTAAGGTGCTTAGTATGGTCTGGACTCTCCTGGGCAGCTCTCTTTCAAATAATGACAGATGAATCCATTTCCCTTCCCTCTTATGCTGTAGTATGTAGTATATAGTCTCTAATGTCACACCAGAAGGACAACACAGGTAGGCACACCTTATATTTAATCACTTGGTCCTAAAGTGATTCACACCATTTCTACTCATAACATCTTTTTCTTTATCTTTATTTATTTATTATTTATTTATTTATTTATTTATTTATTTATTTCTTACAGAAAGGGTGAGAGAGGAAGAGAAGGAGAGAAACATTGATGTATGAGAGAAGCATCTGTCAGTTGCCTCTCATACGTGCCTCCATGGGTACCGAATTTGCAACCCAGGCATCGACCCAGTGCTCTGACCAGGAATTGAACCAGCAACTTTTCATTTTGTGGGATGACACCAAACTAACTAAGCCACACCGTTATCGTTTCTCATAACCTCTTACTAGAACTAGTCACATGGCCAAACTAACTGCAAGAGAGTCTAGGATGTGTAAAGGAGCAGATGAGTACTGGTGAACTCAAATTATCTCTTCTACGTATAATTTTATATATTTTTTTATCTTCTTGTGACCATTTACATGCCCCTCTTAGGCTATGCACAATTTCAAATGTTCTCTTGTGTATTTAAAATGCAATTTATGGGGTCTGTTGAACATTCACATTGCCTGTCTCAGGTCCTGACCACTGAGATATGGCTTACTGCCATTATTGGTGCCACACTCTTCCAACCTTGGTAAATATCTGTGAAATTTCACATGGTAACTATGCATTAATCTCCTTGGTATTCAGGTTTCCATACAGACTAGGGAGTTTATTATTCCATTTGGAATTCTGTTAAGGGGATTATGTTGGAGCAGACTTACACCTCTTTCAAAGATGTTCTTAGACTCAAAACCTTTTACTTCCCTCTGACTTTCCTATTTCTCATTAGAATTTGGCATCTTTATAAAATCTAAGGAAAGTAGTTCTTTAATCACCATCATGCATTCTTCTTAAATTTAACCTTTATAAGATATATTTTGACTTTGGTACTTAAACGTACTTTATTTTCAGGTTTTTGCAAGTCTCTAACTGCTTTTTTCCCTCAACCTACAACCTCTTAAGGAGTTTAAACATTTTTTTTCGATATGCTACTACTGACCAGAATGTATAATGATGTGAACAACCATATGGTAACAACAATTACAAACTAGATACAATAAGATGATCATAGTTCACCCATCTATAAAGCTCTTGAATAATAGCGAATTCTGAGAAGTCTTAATGAACTAAATTCCATAGAAGAATGAGCCTTTTCAATAGTGAACAAAGAGCCACAAACACTTCCATAGTTGGAAGCAAGAACCTATGAAGAGCCCTGGCTGATGTAGATCAGTGGATTGAGTGTGGGCCTGCAAACCAAAGGGTTGCCAGTTCGATTCCCAGTCAGGGCACATGCCTGGGTTTCCGGTCAGATCCCCAGTAGGGGGCGTGTGAGAGGCAACCACACATTGATGTTTCTCTCCCTCTGTTTCTCCTTTCCTTCCCCTCTCCCTAAAAAATAAATAAATAAAATCTTTAAAAAAACAAACAAACAATGAAGCGTGTGGGTGGTCAGAGGAGCAGGCCCAACAGAGATGAAAAGACACTGAACGACAAGGAAAATACATTTGTGCTTTTAGTGACATGATTGATTGGCAAAATGGATTGGAATTTGGAAGAGCCCAAATTGAAAAATAAATCACTTGGTCGTATCCTCTAAGAATTTACATTTCTTGCCCTAAGCTTTTTGCTGAATATTCAGTAAAGAAGGCAGTAGAGTTTGTAGTAGAGATAAATCTGGAAAACAGAGAGAGTTTGAACAGTGTTCTTATATTCCAAGAAGGAAATCCTCCTAGAGAAATCCAAACTTTATGAGATAATTTTACTAATTTTTATCCTTAGGTAAATAATGTGAGAATATTATAAGATGAAAGTAAATGAGGTTCTCCATTTAGCTTATTGTTTTTATCTTTTTAAATCCTTACCTGAGGACATTTTTTTTCATTGCTTTTTAGGGAGAGAAAGGCATGATGATATGAAAGAGAAGCATCAATTGGTTACCTCCCATATGCGCCTGGACTGGGGATCATATGTGCCCCGGACCAGGGATTGAACTCGCAACCTAGGTATGTGCCCTGAGGGGAAATCAAACCTGCAACTCTTTGGTTAAGGGATGATACTCCAACCAACTAAGCCACACCAGCCAGGACTAGTTTATTATTTTTAAATATTCAGGACAAAAATATGGAAGACGGTTTCCTTCACTTCTTATATGAATACAAATAAAACAAATGCAATATCTGGGAACTGGTGTCAGAGTTACTAGTCTAGAGTTCACAGGGAATTGTGTTGTAAGTTATCAAGCTGGGACAAGACATTATGTATCCTGGAGAACATTATGCTAAGTGGAATAAGCCAGTCAGAGAAAGACAAATACCATATGATTTCTCTCATATGTGGAATCTAATGAACAAACTGAACTAATAAGCAAAATAAGATGAAAATAATAAGACAGACTCATAGATATAGAGCAGGATGACCACTAAGGCAGGGAGGGTAAGGGGTGGAGGGATTGAGCAAAAAGGAAAAAGGACTCATGGACATGGACAGCAGTGTGGTGATTGCGGGAAGGGCAGATATGGAGACTAAATGGTATTGGAAAAAATACAATAAAATAAATAAATAAAAACAAAAGTATAACCTTGGAAAAAAAAAACAAATGGTCAGTAACATGTAAAAAGGTTTAATCTCGTTACTACCTGAGAAAATGAGGACTTTTAAAAGTGAAAGGTTTTGTTTATTTGTTTTTGCTTTTGAGATTGGCAAACATATTTTAAGAAATCTTGTTATAATCTTATGCTTGGGGATACAGACACCCTCTAGCATCATTATTTGGAGTAAAAATTGGTACAGAACCTCTATCGTTCTGGAAGGCCAGTTCGTAAGATGTAAATGTTTTATACATATGTAGATATAAAGAAAGACATTATGTATCAGTTTTATCAGTCTAACATATCACTTGCTCTAGAGTTAACCATAGCATCAAAATATAGACTCATTCAGGCAGGAGGAAAGTTCCCATAAATAATAGAATCTTACAATTTTATTCCTTGCTGGAACTTAAGAACCTTAGAAATCATCTGGTATAACACATGCCTTTTATTTATGAAGAAATTAAGCCACAAAGAGAGTAAATGACCTGGGTGTCCTATGGCTTGTTTGTGGCACAGTGTAGTCCCCTGTCTCCATCTGGTATATTTCCCACCAAACCAACCCGAGTGTATTGTCTTCAAACATATATTGTGGAATGTAGCCATTATAGTGTATTTTTCTCTTCCACTTACAAAACATTTCTATTGTGTGAAAGAGTCATGAAATCAGAATGCTTGTGAAGTAGATCTATCTCAGAATTATTCTTTTTTAACACTATGTTTCTCTTTCTCCTTCACCCTCTCCTACTTTTTCCTTCCTCTTCCCTTCTTCTTCATTCCTCCACTCTATTCCCTATTTACTCTCCCTCTCATCCATCTCTATCTTTTTCTATTTTTTCATGTCTATAAAAGGGCAACATACAAAACAAGGGCCATAACAATTATCAAATTAATCTCTTATGAAACAATACTCTTCAAATATGTAAGTATTTCTTTAGTCAATGAGTTGGCCTTTATTTCAGATTAATAATAAATAATAGTAAATTAAATTGAATTTCACGTGTCATTAAATTTTCAAAGTCTTATATTTCATATGAGGAGACCAAGCTCTGTCAATGCCTTCATATGGAAAACCTTCTAAGTGCAGGAGTAAACACAGCTTCCATGAATGATCATTCATCCTTTGGAAGTATAATCAGAATTAATGAATTGAAAAAGTATTTTTACTGCCAGTAACACTGGCCAATAAATCTCTAAAATGGCCATAATTTTTCAATGTAGTTGGCTCTGACTGAGACTTTCAAATGTTAACTGAAGCAGAAATGAGAAAATGAGAATGATGTTGTGCAAGTCATTGGCTTGTTTGCTCTTGGAACCTGTCGGATTTATCTATTGCTGTGCAACAACCAATCAGAACACTTAGTGGCTTAAACAATGTCAATATTTGTTTTGATCATGGATCTGAAACTTGGGCAGGACTCAGTGGGGACAGCTTGTCTTTGCTTCATGTGGCATCAACAAGGATGGCTTGAAGACTGGGGTTACAATCATTTAAAGGTTCACTCCCCCACTTATCTAGCCATCGATGCCAGTGGTCAGCTGGAACATAGCTGTGGGTGTGAACAGGACACCTGTTTCCTCATCACTGCTTGACTACTGCTAATCCCTACACTGCCTCACTGCCCTCTGTTGAATTTTTTGAGTATTTTACAAACCAAACTACTGTTAGCAATTATTTCCATGTATTAAATTCTCTTTGTTGGTTTACATCTCAGAAAACTTAGATTTCAAGGATGGAGAGAGGCAGGGAGGGAGGGAGAGCAATGCGGAAGCTGTATCTTCTTTTATATATTCACGCAGTCAGTTTCTGCTATATTCTGTTCCTTAGAAGCAAATCACTAAGACTGGTCATATTTAAGAGGAGGGGAATTAGACACTACTTTTTGGTAGCAGGAAGGTCAAAGAATCTGTGAACATGTTTTAAAACCACTGTAGCTTCCCTCCTCTAGTCATTTGCTTGTTTGCTCAGACCAAGCCCTGCTCTTTCCCTTCCTGTATCTATATGTCAGGGCACATATTTCTGCACATTACATTACTCAGCATCCCTTCCCTCTGTCTTCTGATTAGGGGCAACCCATGGAAGACACTGAGAATAAATTAGAGGATAAGATGAGGAAGGAAGCCAGAATAGTTCTTCTCTTTCTGCTTCCGGCAAAGTTTTTGACAGGGAATGTATTTCTTCTGGTTCCAGTTCCCATTGGGAGTCCCCAGTCCCTGTGCTTTGGCAACACCACTTCTTCCTTCTGTCTCATTACCAGCAGTAGTGGTAGCTGACATCTGTTGCCGCCAGTCCTGGGATTCCATTCCCACTCTCTGTGTGGAATTTTTAGGTCCTTTGCAATTCAGTAATTAGTTTCAAATATCAGATTTTCTCTAATGAACTATGCCAACGAATTTTGTTTTTCTGACAAATAACCGACAGACACAGATATGAGGACAAGGCAAAGAACACGGGTTTTTGAAAAACTGATGGAGATTTCATTGACAGCTAGAAAACAATTAGGGAAAGGCTGCTTCAGTTTGTGATTTGATAATACAGTTTTGCAGAACAAGAGCCATGAAGTTGTATACTATGCATTCCACATTTCACCTATATTTATGAAGAACAGGTAAATAGCAAGTGTCATGGATTATTTAAGTGGCTGTGTCATAAATCCAGAATTGGTACAGGACAATGCTGCAGGTCAGCCATGCCACAGTATATGAGAATAAAGTCACAATGATCAAAACAAGGATATGTACAATGCATTTTATATGGTCATCAAAGGTTTTCATTGTGACCATTATGCTGCCTAAAGAACTTATACTCTAGTTTCCCAAATTCTTATTGTTCCAACTACATCATGTTGCTTAATTGTTTTATGATAAATTGAGCTTTTATGTGTTTTTTTATATGGTATCAGCTTATAAGGGACTTTATTATATGAGAGGGACTCCAAAAATGAATTATGTTCTGGAATGTGGGTCCCTTGTAGTACAGGCTTCCCCTGATAGCTAAGTGTTCTAGGAATCCATCTATTTCAGTGTACCAGCTGGCACTGTTGTGAGAGGCTGCATTTGGCTTCAGTGAATATTTTTGAAGACTCTTTCAATGTGTTTGCCTATTTTATATTGGGTGATTTACAAGTGCACCTGCCCATACCACACTGAGTGTTCAGCAGTTTTTGACAAAAAATGACTCCCCATACCCCACCATCCCTATTCATCCCATCTAGCCCTGAATGACTTTTTTTGTTTCCCTGGATGAACAAAGTCCTCAAAGGGAAACATTTTGCCAAGCATATTTGTATGCTCAGTGCAGTGGCACATTCTAGGAGTTACGAAATTACAACTTCTTTCCCTCCTTACATTATTGATACAATTTATTTGTAATGTTTTCATTGTATTTTTACAAATTTGTATTGAATTTATAGGGGTGATATTAGTTAATAAAATTATATCAGTTTCAGGTATACAATTCTATAATACATCATCTCTATCCTGTATTATGTCTCCACCACCCCAAGTCCATCACCACTCTCCTTCCATCCCCACTTATTCCTCCTTTATCCTCTTTTACTGTCCTACCCCTCTCCCTTTCTCTCTAGTAATCACCATACTGTTGTCTGTGACTATGAGAGTTTTTTTTTTTACTTAATCCCTTCACCCTTTTCACCCAGCCCTCCAACTCCCCTCCCCACTGACAGCTGTCAGTGTGTTCTCTGTGTCCATAGGTCTGTTTCTATTTTGTTAGCTTATTTTGTTCATAAAATTCCACACACAAATAAAATCATATGGTACTTGTATTTCTCTGACTGAGTTATTTCACTTAGGATAATACTGTCCAGGTCCATGCTGTTGCAAAGGATAAGATTTCCTTCTCTTTTAGGGCCAAGTAGTATTCCATTGTGTAAATGTACCATGGCTTTTTTATCCACTCATCTACTGATAGGCACCTGGGCTGCTTCCAAATCTGGGCAATTGTAAATAATGCTGCAATGAACATAGGGGTGTATGTGTTCTTTCAAATTAATATTTCAGTTTCTTTGAATAAATTCTCAGAAGTGGAATCACCGGGCATAAGGAAGTTCCGTTTTTAATTTTTTGAGATAACTCCATACTGCTTTCCACAATGGCTGCACCAGTCTACATTCCTACCAATAGTGCAAAAGAGTTCCCCTTTCTCCACATCCTCACCAGTACTGGTTGTTTGTTGATGTATTGATGATAGTCATTCAGACAGGTATGAGATGGTATCTTATTGCAATTTTAATTTTCATCTCTCTGATGGCTAAAGATGTTAAGCATCTTTTCATATGTCTACACATAGAGTCTGCCTTACTCTATACAACTTTCTCATGTTCTAAGTTCCAGTAACTTCTCCCTTGTTTCTTAGGATGTAGGGATGGTGACAATTCAATCATTGCTAGTCTAATTTCTTACCCTATCTCTGTGGTTCCTCCTATACTCAACCTAATCTTTTATACTTAGTAAGTTTATCAAGTCTCTGTGAATTAGTTTAATTTCAGTGTGCCATGTTTCCTGACAAGGCAAGTTAAAACTGAGGCCCGTAAAACTTTGTTAAATAAAGTATCCTCAAATAGCACAATAGAAGCTGGAGTTCACAAATGTCTTTATGTAATAAGAAAATGAACTTCCGTTAATGAATTTCAAAAGATGTTACATAATATATAAGCCAGCCTTAACAGAGAAAATTGATCCCTATGTATTAGTTGAAAAAAACGTGAACAAAAGAACATACAGGCAGGTTTAGACCAGGGATTTTCAACTGGTATGCTGCAAGAACTTTTAAAACATGCAATAACTGACTATTTAGTCAGGGGCACTTACCTCTTTTCCCTTTGATTGTCAAACAAAACAACAATAGCCAACACAACAATAGCCATCCAGTATGAATGAATCAAAATTATACCTATTTTTGTCATATCAGCAAAAATATATATATAATTTTTGTGTGTAGAAGAATTTTAGTCATTAGTTTATATGCTCCATGAAATTAAAAAGGTTATAAATTGCTGGCTTAGACCAATGTTATATTACCAGCTTGTGGGATATTACTTCTCAGAAAGAGCAGGTTCAAACATTGCATATTCTTAAGTGCAATTGAAATTTTACAATGCATTCACTTAAATTAAATCATCTCAATCATTTTCTGGATGGATAATTCTCAATGGAAATAAGTACCCCAATATTTGAGTAGAAGAACATGTGTACAAGTACTCATTATATCTTTTGGCATTTCAAATTGACTTAGGATTTAAACATTGGGTATAATTTTCCAAAAAAATCTCCAAGTAATTAAACTGCAGAAGAATTTTACAAGCATAGACTATCCTCTGAACAGTTATACAATGTTGGTGAAACGTATCTGTGTAAGCAGAGGATGCCAACTTCTACCATGACAGGCAGCAGTAAGTCAAATGTCCCAGGCTTTAAACAGAATAAAGACTCTCCTTACATTATCTTGTGCTATATGTTTTAATAAAATAAAACCTTTGGCAATTAGGAATGTTCATCATCTTACAGCTTTTGAAAGTATCATTTTGTATTTTCTTGATGCCTTAAGGAGTATAAGTTTCTATCGATGAGAAAAGTAAAGTTCTCTGCTGCATTATTCTCCCACATTTTAATCTTAGACAACACATCTTTTTTTAACATTAAACATTAAAAATAGCATATAACCATAACTCTCAGTGATCTGGGAAAGTAAGCTCACATATCTAAAAACTCTTATGATTAGGGTAATGGTACAGCCACTCCATAGTCATATCAAAATTTTTAGATACCTTCAGATTGGAAACCTGCAACTAAATTTATTAGCATATTAAAAGTCATATCTTATAAATTATTGAATACACAAGTCTTATCACTGATTTGTATAAATCAATACATATTAATTATTAATGTTAGCAAATCAAATAATAATTTAGGTATTTTGTTAACATATTTGGGATTAAATGTATGGATTAAATAAGTTTAAATAATAGAGTTATGTTGGCAATACCAGTACAAAAATATTTATAAAATTTATGAAGCACCTACTAAATTCCAGGTGTTGTTCAAGATAGAAAGATAATTAAGACACAGTCCTTATCAGAAAAACTGTAATCAAAAGAAGGGAGAAAGCGTGCTTGTGATTGAATAAAACGTAAGTTAAAGCATAGACTCGTGGTCAAGATGGCAGCATAGGCAGACGAGGTTCACTTCTTCACAAAAACATATCAAAATTACAACTACCATAAAGAACAACTATCACTCAGGAATGTCAGAAACTGAGTTGAATGGAAGTCTGACAACTATGAATTCGAGTTGAATGGAAGCCTGACAACTACAGAATTAAAGAAACCACATCCATCCAGGATGGTAGGAGAAGCTCAGACATGGAATGGGCTGGTCCCACACCTATGTGGATAAAAATTCGGGAGGAATATCTCAGGATCAAGGATTCCCGGACCCACACCAGGCCCCTCAGCCCAGGATTCCAGTGCACTAAAGATAAGTCCCCACAACTTCTGTCTGCAAAAACCACTGGGGATTGAGTTTGTGGAAGAAACTTCTGGAGCCCCAAGCAGTTCCTCTTAAAAAAAAAAACCACACATGGACTCACCTACTCAGACTCAGTCCCTCTGAGCCACAGCACCAGGGTAGCAGCTTGAAAGGCACCAGTGGTATACAGGGAGAAACTGAATTACCTGGCATCAAGGCAAGCAGAGACCATTATACCTTTTCTAAACCCTCCTCCCACAGAGCCAGCAAGCTGGTGCCATATCTGAGACTCCATCAACCTGGCTAACACTGTTTAACTCACCTTGGAGACCCCCAGAGGCTCTGCCCCACCCAATTTACGGGCCTACCCAAGCTGCTTTTCCACAAGAATGGCTGGTCTTGGCTCCTAAATCCAATCAAACAAGCAACAGCTGGCTTCAGTGAGACCTAGTAGCTGCCAGATTAGATTCACAGCTTGGCTTAGCCTGGAAATCTCGAAGCCCAGCACAAGTAGTAGCCATCTCAGATTGCTTTACAACTCAGGGAGCATGCCTTGGGCAAAACATAGGCGGGAGCTGAACTTGGTCTGCACCACCTGGGAAACCATAGGGCCAGCATACCCAGTGGACAACTACAGACCACGTCTGAGCACCAGCATCCTGCCCCTGCATAGTTGATCCTCCACAGAGGGTGGAGGTTGGTCAATAATAACAGCTGAGTCAGGGCACATGCCTAGGTTGCAGGCCAGGTCCCCAGTGAGGGCCATGTGAGAAGCAACCATACACTGCTGTTTCTCTCCCTCTCTGTCTCCCTCCCTTCCCCTCTCTCTCTCCCTCCCTTCCCTCTCTCTGAAAATAAATAAATAAAATCTTTAAAAATAATAATAATAACAGCCAGTCCTTGCAGCTGACTGGCCTGGGTAAATCACTCCCATTGACCTGGCAATAGCAACCAAGGCTCAACTACAAGAGGAGGGTGCACTCAGCCCACACGATGGGTGTACCTCGAGTACCCAGCTTGGGTGATAGGGGAGGCTCTGCCACTGGACCCTACTATAGGAGACCGTTCTGCATGGCATGGGCCAGCTCCTACTCAGAAAGGCCAGTGGAAAGCAACATGGACCCACGCCCATGGATAGGTTCTCCTGTGGGGAATCAGGGCTGCATTGTACCTAGGCCGCTTTGAGACTGAGACTTGTTTTTTGCTAAAACTCCCTCACCCTGAACTGAGACAGCAAACATTTTACTGCATATCTTTATAGTAACTTCCTAAAATCCATGCTAAACCTTCAAGGATGAGTGTAACCAGTTCAACCACTTTCTCCTTTACATTTGCAAATATCCTTCTTTCTTGATTTAATTAGCAACATCCTCTCCTTTGTTATCTGTAAAAGAGAACCACCTAATGCGAACCTGTGCATAGTAAATGAGGCCCATCCTCGATGTAATGTACCCAGAAAGCCTGTCCAGGCAGGGGTCGCGGGCCCTCTCTCACTCAGAGAGTGGCCATGCCTTCCCTTTTCCTCCATGGGACTTGGTAGTCCGTGTGAATTTGCCTCATGTCTCAGCCATAACGCCACGAACACTACAGGCCGGTGTCCACATCACCCTACAGAACACCTATTATATTAGGCCACACTACCAAGACAGGGAGTCAAAGCAGCTCTACCTAATAAAGAGAAATAAACACAGGGAGGCTGCCAAAATGAGGAGACAAAGAAACCTGGCCCAGATGAGAGAACTGATCAAAACTCCAGAAAAATAGCTAAATGAATTGGAGATAAGCAATCTATCAGATGCAGAGTTCAAAATGCTGGTTATAATGATGCTCAAGGAACTTAGTGAGGGCCACAGCAGCATAAAAATGATCCAGTCAGAAATGAAGGAGACACTAATTGAAATAAAGAACAATTTACAGGGAAACACCAGCAGAGTGGATGAAACCAAGAATCAAATTAATGACTTCAAACATAAGGAAGCAAAAAAAAAAACAACCAATCAGAACAGCAAGAATATAAAAGAATCTTAAAAAAAAATGAGGATAGTGTAAGCAACCTCTGGGACAAGTTCAAGAGGTCCAACATTTACATCATAGGGGTGCCCAAAGGAGAAGAGAAAGAGCAATAAATTGGAAATCTATTTGAAAAAATAATGAAGGAAAACTTCCCTAATTTGGTGAAGGAAATACATGTGCAAGTCCAGGAATCACAGAGAGTCTCAAACAATATGGATGCATATAGGCCCACTCCAAGACATATCATAATGAAAACGCAAAGGGTTACAGATAAAGACAGAATCTTTAAAGCACCCAGAGAAAAGAAGTTAGTTAACTACAGGGGACTTCAAAGACCAAAAAAAGGAAAAGAGGCTCAGAAAGAATGAAGAGGGATTAAAGGAACTACAGGACAACATGAAATGTAATAATATCCATATAATAGGGATACCAGAAGGAGAAGAAGAAGAGCAAGGGATAGAAAACGTGGTTGGAAAAATAATGATGGAAAACCTCCCTAATTTGATGACAGAAAAAGTCACACAAATTCAGGAAGCACAGAGAGTCCCAATCAAGAGGAACCCAAACAGGCCCACTTCAAGACACAGCATCATTAAAATGGCAAAATTCCAAGACAAAGAGAGAATCTTAAAGGCAGCAAGGGAGAAACAGGAAGTAACAAACAAGGGAGCCCCGATAATGTTAGCAGCTGACTTCTCAATGGAAATGGTCCAAGCCAGAAGAGAATGGCAAGAAATATTCCAAGTAATGAGAACCAGAGGCATGCAACCAAGGCTACTGTACCCAGCAAGGCTCTCAATCAAGATAGAAGGCTAAATAAGGAGCTTCCCAGACAAAAGAAGTCTAACTGAATACACCTCCACCAAACCAGCTCTGCAAGAGAAGCTAAAGAGACTGCTTTAAGGAAAGAAAGGAAAAGAGAGAGAGAGACAGGAACAGAAGTATAAAAAATGGCAATGAATAAGTACCTATCAACAATAACCTTAAACGTAAATGGATTAAATGCTCCAATCAAAAGACACAGACTAGCTGAATGGATAAGAAAGCATGACCCATTCATATGCTGCCTATAAGAGACCCACCTCAGGACAAAAGACCTACACAGACTGAAAGTGAAGGGTTAGAAACAAATTTTCCAAGCAAATGGACAGGAAAAAAGAGCCAGGGTAGCAATACTCATATCAGACAAAACAGACTTCAATAAAAAGGCCATAAAGAGAGGCCCAGAGGGACATTTCATAATACTTAAGGGGAAAATCCCCCAAGAAGACATAAACATTGTAAACATGTATGCACCCAACATAGGAGCACCCAAATACATAAAGAAAATCTTGGAGGACTTCAAGAAAGATATAGACAGCAACACAATTATAGTAGGGGACTTCAACACCCCACTGTCAAAAATGGACAGATCTTCCAAACAAACCATCAACAAAGATATTGTGGCATTGAACAATGCCTAGATGAAATGGACTTAACTGATACATATAGAGCCTTTCACCCCAAAGAAGCTAAATATACATTCTTTTCAAATGCACATGGAACATTTTCAAAGATAGACCATATGATAGGAAACAAAACAAGCCTCAACAAATTCAAGAAAATTGAAATCATATCAAGTATTTTCTCTGACCACAAGGGACTGAAATTAGAAACCAACCCCAAGGAAAAAATCCCCAAACACTCAAAATCATGGAGATTGAATAGTATGCTATTGAACAACAAATGGGTCAAGAATGATATTAGGGAAGAAATCAAAAAGTTTCACGAAACAAATGAAAATGAACTCACAACAACCCAAATCTTATGGGACACAGCAAAGGCAGTCCTGAGAGGGAAGTTCATAGTGAAACAGGCCTACCTAAAAAAAATAGAAACAGTTCACACAAACAACCTGACCCTACGCCTACATGAACTCGATGAACAACAGCAAAGACAACCTAAAGCAAGAAGAAGGAAGGAAATAACCAAGATCAGAGCAGAATTAAATGACATAGAGACTAAAAGCACAATTCTAAGGATCAATGAATCCAGGAGCTGGTTCTTTGAAAAGATAAACAATATCAACAAGCCTTTAAGCAGGCTCATCAAGAAAAAAAAAGAGAGAGGACCGAAATAAACACAATCAGAAATGAAAGAGGAGAGATTACAACTGACGCCCCAGAAATACAAATGATTGTAAGAAACTACTATGAAGAACTATATACCAAGAAATTTGAAAACTTAGATGAAATGGACAAATTTCTAGAAAAATATAATCTTCCAAAACTCAATGAAGAAGAAGCAGAAAACCTGAACCCACCAATAACAGCAGACGAAATTGAAGCAGTAATCAAAAAACTCATGACACACAAAAGCCATGGACCAGATGGTTTCACAGGAGAATTCTACAAAGCATTTAAGAAAGAGCTAACCCCTCTCCTTCACAAACTATTACAAAAAATCCAAAATGATGTAAGAATACCAAACTCTTTGTATGAATCCAGCATCATCCTAATCCCAAAACCAGATAAGGACACAACAAAGAAAGAAAACTTCAGGCCAATATCACTGATGAACATAGACGCTAAAATTCTCAACAAAATTATTGGCAAACCGCATCCAGCAATACGTTAAAAAGATCATTCACCATAACCAAGTGGGATTCATCCAAGAGATGCAAGGATGGTACAATATTTGCAAATCAATAAACATAATACATCACATAAACAAGAACAAAGACAAAAATCACATGATCATATCAATAGATGCGGAAAAAGCATTCGATAAGGTACAGCACCCATTTATGATAAAAACACTCAGCAAAGTGGGAGTAGAGGGAGCATTTCTCAACATAATAAAGGCCATATACAAGAGACCTACAGCCAACATCATACTCAACAGGCAAAAACTAAAATTTTTCCCACTAAGATCAGGAACAAGATAAGGTTGTCCACTATCACCACTTCTATTCAATATAATATTGGAAGTTTTAGCTACATCAATCAGACAAGAAGAGGAAATAAAAGGCATCCAAATTGGAAAGGAGGAAACAAAACTCTGATTGTTTGCAGATGACATGATAGTGTACAGAGAAAATCCTATAGACTCCGCCAAAAACCTACTCGACCTAATAAATGAATTTGGCAAAACAGCAGGATATAAATTCAATATCCAGAAATCAAAGGCATTTTTGTATACCAACAATGAAACATCAGAAGCAGAAATCAGGAAAAAAAATCCCATTTGATATAGCAACAAAAAAAATAAAATACCTAGGAATAAACTTCACCAAGAAGGTAAAAGACCTGTATTCAGAAAACTACACAACACTGAAGAAAGAAATCATGGAAGACACAAACAAATGGAAACATATACCATGCTCATGGATCAGAAGAATCAACATCATTAAAATTTCCATACTACCCAAAACAATTTATAGATTCAATGCAATCCCTATCAAAGTACCAATGGCATATTTCACAGATATAGAACAAACACTTCAAAAGTTTATATGGAACCATAAATGACCCCGAATATCAGCTGCAATTTTGAGAAAGAAGACCACAGTAGGAGGGATCGCAATACCTGATATCAAACTTTATTACAAGGCCACTGTAATCAAAACAGCCTGGTACTAGCATAAAAACAGACAGATAGACCAATGGAACAGAATAGAGAGCCCAGAAATAAACCCAAGTCTCTATGGTCAATTAATTTTCGACAAAGGGAGCAGCAGCATAAAATGGACTAAAAACAGCCTCTTCAACAAAAGGTTTTGGGAAATCTGGACAGCTACATGCAAAAAAAATGAAACTGAAGCACCAACTTACACCATACACAAAAAATAAATTCAAGGTGGATAAAAGACTTAAATATAAGTTGTGACACCATAAAAGTCCTAGAGGAAAACATCAGTAGGAAAATCTCAGACATTCCCTGCAGCAACATCTTCACTGATTTGTCCCCTAGAGCAAGGGACATAAAGGAAAGAATAAACAAATGGGACCTCATCAAAATAAAACTTTCTGCATAGCTAAAGAAAACAGTATTAAAATAAAAAGAGAACCAACTGTATGGGAAAACATATTGCCAATGATACCTCAGACAAGGGTTTGATCTCCAAAATATACAAAGAACTCATATGACTCCACTCCGAGAAGACAAAAAACCCAATTAAAAAATGGGCAAAAGACTTGAACAGACACTTCTCCAAGGAGGACATACAGATGGCCCAGAGACATATGAAAGGATGCTCAGTATCACTAGCCATCAGAGAGATGCAACTTAAAACCACAATGAGATATCACCTCATGCCAGTCAGAATGACCATCATAAACAAAGCAACAGACAAGCATTGGAGAGGATGTGGAGAGAAGCGAACCCTAGTGCACTGTTGGTGGGAATGCAGACTAGTGCAGCCACTGTGGAAAACAGTATGGAATTTCCTCAGAAAACTAAAAATGGAACTGCCTTTTGACCCAGCAATTCCACTGCTGGGATTACATCCTAAGAGCCCTGAAACACCAACCCAAAAGAACCTATGCACCCCAATGTTCATAGCAGCATAATTTACAATAGCCAAGTGCTGGAAGCAACCCAAGTGCCCATCAGCAAATGAGTGGATCAAGAACTATGGTATATTTACACAATGGAATTCTACGCAGCAGAGAGGAAGAAGGAGCTTATACCCTTTGCAACAGCATGGATGGAACGGGAGAGCATTATGCTAAGGGAAATAAGCCAGGCAGTGAGGGACAGATACCATATGATCTCACTTTTAAGTGGAACATAATCAACAAAAGAAAAAAGCAAGCGGAATATAACCAGAGGCATTGAAATTAAGAACAATCTAACAATAGCCAGAGGGGAGGGGAGAGGGGATTGTGGAGAGAAGGGTTTTCAGGAACTACTACAAAGGACACATGGACAAAACCAAGGTGGAGGATGAAAGCAAGGGAGGGAGGTGGCGTTGGGTGGGGTAGGAAGGAGGGGAGGGGAGAAAATGCAGACAACTGTAACTGAAGAACAATAAAGTAATTTTTTAAAAAAGAATTATACCAAAAAAATTAGAGACATGAATAGGAATTTAACTCTTTATTAAAAATGAAAATATTTTTAATTATGCTAGATCATTGACTACCAGAAAAATATAAGATATTATGGGTTATTCTTTGTAATTATTTCTCAAATTCCTCAAATCACAGACTTCTGTATGTAACTTGTATTTGCAAACAACAAAATATTCCCTGACATAAAGGGTTGTTTCAGCTTACAATCCATTTCTTTTTAAAGCATTTTACTAAAAATCATCCAAAATATACAGAACACACGTGGTCTGTCTATGCCTTAATAAAGAAATCAAGGTAAACATTGTATATAGACTATCGGACTATTATACAATCCATATATGGTATCAAAAAATAAAAAGAAAAGCATAAAGCTTTATTATTATTATTATTATTATTATTATTATTATTATTATTATTATTATTATTACTTTGTAGTACATCAAAATAGTTGCAATTGATGAACCTACATCAACACATCACCTAGAGTTCATAGTTTACATTAGGGTTCACTCTTGGTGTTGCACATTCTGTGAGTTTTAACAAATGTATAATGACATGTATCCAGCACTATAACATCACAAATAGTAGTTTCACTGCCTTAAAATCCCTCTGTGTTCTACCTATTCATCCCTCTCTGCTACCTATTTCCTGGTAACCACTAATCTTTTTGCTATCTTCACAGTTTTGTGTTTTCCAGAATGTCTGATAGTTGGAACCATACATTATGTAAACTTGTCATATTGGCTTCTTTCTCTTAGTAATATGCACTTAAGACTCTTCCATGTATTTACATGGCTTGAGAGTTCATTTTTTTAGTATTAAATAATATTCCACTGTCTGAATGCACAACAGTTTCTTTTTTAAAAAAATATTTATTTATTTTTAATTATTTTTTGTTGTTCACGTACAATTGTATACATTTACACCCCACCACTCCCCCACCACCCCAGCCATCCCCACCTCAGTTTCTTTTTTTAAAATTTTTATTTATTTTTAGAGAGAGGGAAAGGGAGGGAGAGACAGAGGGAGAGGAACATTGATGTGTGAGAGAAACATCAATCAGTTGCCTCTTGCTTGACCCCAACTGGGGACCTGGCCCACAACTCAGGCACATGCCCTGATGAGGAACCAAACAGGCAACCTTTCGATTTGCAGGCTGGTGCTCAATCCACTGAGCTGCACCAGCCAGGGATGAATGCACAACAGTATCTTGATTCATTCACCTACTGAATGACATCTTGATTGCTTCTAATATTTAGCAATTATCAATAAAGCTGGTATAAACTTTCATGTGGAGATTTTATGTGAACATGTTTTCAATTCCTTTGGGTAAATAGCAAGGAGCACAATTGCTGGATCATATGGTAAAAATATAATCACTTTGGTAAGAAACTGTCAGACTGCCTTCCAGCTGTACCATTTTGCATTTCCACCAGTAATGAATGAGAGTTCCTGTTGATCCATATCCTTGTCAGCATTTGATGTTGACAGTGTCCTATATTTTGGTCATTCTAACAGGTGTGTAATGGCATCTCATTGTTTTAATTTGCAATTCCCTAATTGCATATCATGTTGAATGTCTTTTCAGATGCTTACTTGCCATCCATATCTTTTTTGGTGAGGGGCCTGTTCAAGTCTTTTGCTCATTTTTAAATTTGGGTTGTTTTCCTATTGTTGAGTTTTAAGAGTTCTTTGTATATTCTAGATAACAGTCCTCTTTCAGGTGTGTCTTTTATAAATATTTTCCCAATCTGTATCTTGTCTTTTCTTTCTTTTGATATTGCCCTTAACAAAGCAGAAGGTTTTAGTTTTAGTGAAGTCCAGCTCACCAATTATTTCTTTCACAGATCATGCCTTTGCTGTTGTATCAAAAAATCATCACTATACCCAAGGTCACCTAGATTTTCTCCTATGTTATCTACTAAGAGTTTTTTTAGTTTTGCATTGTACATTTAGGCCTATTATCTATTTTGAGTTAATTATTGTGAAGGGTTAAGGTCTGTGTCTAAATTCACTCTGTTGCATGTTGATGTCCCTTCATCCTCCCTTCCTCCTTTCTTTCTTTCTTTCCTTTGCTGACTTCCTATTCTGGTATTTTTTGGTTTCCCTCTTCCTTTTCTTTCTTTTTATGTTTTTCTGGGGAAAATTCAAAATCCTTCTAATCACCAAAAATCTTCTCCACAAAATGTAGAAAAGAAAGAAAACAGATTTATTATTGAAAAGCATTAAATCAGCTTGCAATGTGCATCATAGAAAGACAAAAAGAAATTTCACCTGCTTTGCATACAGCCAAGTGGTTAAAATCCACTAAACAAATATTTTCTACATTAATGTGTCTTCTTGTAAGAGGACTTGACAAGCACCCCTTTCTATGCATTCTTTCATTGTTCATCCAAAGTTCACCTGGTAATTGAGGCAGCTATGGTTTTGCTATTTGCTTTTAGCCAAAGAAATAAGATAATTTCTCTTATCTTTTCAAGAAGCAAATGCTTTACAGCTCAGAGAAAGGCACCTAGGGTAGATTCCCAGAGTGAGAGAAAAATAGGGTCACTTTCTTCCTTAATGTTTACATTACAAAGAGATGGCTCGAAGCCCCTTAAGAAAAACATTCCTTAATGTTTTAATTTGTAAATCTGACAAGGCACTTATCTAGTCCTTGCAAATATTTGTGTATATATCAAATGTTTAGAGGAAGGATTCACAAATTTTAGGTTTCTCAAGGAAATGCTCCAAAAGGAGGAGGCGGGGAGAGTTCTCTTTCCCTTTTGGCAATAGGGAAAATTCAAATTTTAAATTTACCCTTAGCATGATGTTCTCCAGGTCCATGAATACTGTTGCAAAGAGTAAAATGTTTTCTTTTTTACTGCTGAGTGGTATTCCATTGTGTAAATTTCCCATAGTTGTTTTATGCACTCATCTACTGATAGAAATTTGGGCTGCTTCTAAATCATGGTGATTGTAAATAATGCTGCAGTGAATATAGGGGTGCTTATGTTCTTTCAAATTAGTGTTTTGGGTTTCTTCATATAAATTCCCAGAAGTGGAATCGGTGGGTCACAAGGCTATTTCGTTTTTAATTTTTTGAGGTAACTCCATACTGCTTTCCACAGTGGCTGCACCAGTCTGTACTCCCACCAACAGAGCAAAAGCCTTCCCCTTTCTTCACATCCTCACCAGCACTTGTTTTGTGTTGATGTATTAATGATAGCCATTCTGACAGGTGTGAGGTAACATCTCATTGTGGTTTTAATTTACATTTCTCTGATGATTAGTGGCATTGAGCATCTTTTCATATGTTCATTGGCCATCTGTATGTCCTCCTTGGAGAAGTGTCTTTTAAGATTCTTTGCCCATTTTGTAACTAGGTTGGGGTTTTGGGGGGGGGAGGTTGAGTTTTGTAAGTTCTTTATAACTCTTGTTATCTTAAAGGAAGTTGCTAGCAAACCTGCACAACATTTGCCCTGGAGGAGACTATCTTCATTATTCTTAACAACAAATACAGTTTCCCTCTTCCCCAGAGGGAGATACCAACTCTATTGTCCAAGACTGCTGACTATACCAACAGCCTTGAAAAGAGAGTACAGAACAGAAGCTGCCAATGGCTGCTTTCTGTAGATGTACAGAAACATGAAACATGAATTGACCACTAAAAAGATAAATAAAGAGTGGATTTGGGGGGAAATAAGTGAAAAGGAGAGGATAAATAGAATAGTGTAGAATGAAGTTTTTTCTTTGATACTCTTTTATACTTTTTATTGATGTCTAATGTATATGCAGGAGAATGCAGGTATCATACGTCTTCAATTTGATCAACTCTCAAAAGTGAGCACAACCATGTAAACATCACCCAGATCAACAAACAGGTGGTTTCCAGCTCCCAGAAGATTCCCTTGTGCTCTCTTCCAGTCACTAACCACTCCCCTAGGATAATCACTACTGAAGGGTAACCACTAACCATAGATTAGTTTTGTCTTTTTTAAAACTTTATTTAGCCCTGGCTGGTGTAGTTCAGTGGATTGAGCATGGGGTGGGAACCAGAGAGTCCTGGTTCGATTTCCCGTCAAGGCACATGCCTGGGTTGCGGGCTGGGTCCCCAGTGAGGGCCATGTGAGAGGCAACCATACACTGCTCTTTCTCTCCCTCTCTGTCTCCCTCCCTTCCCCTCTCTCTAAAATAAATAAATAAAATCTTAAAAAAAAGAGCTTATAAAAAAAAACTTTATTTAAATTGTACCATAGAATGCATACTCTAATGTGACTGGTTCTTTTGTGATTGGTTTCTTCTACTCAGCATTACTGTGGTGAGATTTATCCATACTAGTGCATGTCTTTTCTATTGTTTATTTAAATTACTGTATAATATTCCATTATATGACAATACTACATTTATCCATTCTACTGTTAATGGGCACTTGGATAGGTTCTGGCTTTGGATTATTACAAATACAGCAGCTATGAACATTCTAGTACATGTCTTTTGATAAACGTATGTTTGCTTTCCTGTTGGGTATATGCCTATGAGGAAATATTCTGGGCCTCAAAATAGTTTTGAAAGGGTTAAAATGTGCTAATGATGAGCCCTGCTTTAAAATAATTTCCCTGTTTTTCAAAAATTATTTGCCTCCAAAGAGTACATCTGCAGCAGTTTGAAACCACATGCCACTCTAGGTCCATGATTACAAGAAAAGTTTAGAAGCCAATCTAAATTAGGCATTATCATCAACTTACACATGAAGTTTTAATTAAAATACATTCACATTAAGACTCCATCACTTTAGTGCTGCTATTTGCTTTTGCTACAAAACAAGCAAGCAGGCAAAGACAGATTTGAGGCATTTGCAGAATACATCCCCAAAAGTGGAACAGACAAAACAAAAATGAAAGCTAATATGGAAAGAAAACACCTCTGACAGAAAGTCCCAGTCAAGCTAGAAGAGAAGTTTAAGAAATTGGCATGAATATATTCCATATATTTGGAATACTCAATTTGCTATGTAAGCAAATAAAATGGTGTGAAAGGAGTGAGATTTACTGAGCTAAGGGGAAGTAGCAGGTAAAAGTATTAATCCAGAAAAGCAATCCCTCCTCCAAATAAGATTCTATCTGCCAGAACATCGAAAAATCAGAAAGCTTAAGGGCACTGCACAGAGACATAAAAGGCAAATGAGAACACCTTAAAAAGTATAAACCAGGCCAGGTATCTAAAGCAATCTTTGAAACACACACACACACACACACACACACACACACACACACACACCCCACGTTATAGGACAAATGCAGGAGACAAGAATTTGAGGTAGAAAAGTATACCACTTGCAAAACCTATTGAAAAGTTCTAGGAAGACATTCTGTAGTGATACCATCTATAGGGAGAATCAAGTCTCCCCCCCTCAAAATGATAGGGAAAGAAAAATGATAAGAATTCATTAAATAAGCAGAGCAAATGGATAAAATTGATGGAATTGGCTGGGAAATTCTAGGAATCTATCTACTTAACTATTTTTTTTATGCTTTAGTGTTTTCTCACTGCCTCACCACATTTTTGTTTCTCGTTTGAAAAGACTTGGGGAGATAATGAATATTCTTGTCCTACTCTTACTGATAATGAGAATGCTGTTCAAGTATTTCTGTTAACTAGGATGTTTACTACAAGTTTCTGGTACATACTTGTTTTCAAGTTATGAAATTTATATTATTAGGATTAGGAGCTTTTATTAGGCAATGTTTTTAAATTTTGTCAAAATAATTTAGCATACAATAGAAGTAACATGATTTTTCTGTCTCTCCTGTTACTGTGATTAATTATATTAATATACAGTTCTTAATATGAATTATCCTTGCATTCCTAGAATGAATACTTGAATCTAATACTCTTTCATTCTAGTATTTCTTTGCTAAAATTTTATTTAAGACTTCTACACTTACTTTCATAAGTGAGATTGGCTTATAAAGTCTCACAAGACTTGAATATCAAAATTATATTAGGTTGGTAGAATATCCGGCAAGCTTTCCATCACTTTTCATGCTCTAAAATTTTTAAATGAAAAATATATCTTCTGTTCTTGTTGAGATTGGTAGAACTGGCCCATAAAACTAGTTGGACCTGTTACCTTTAGAAGGGTGGATATTTTTATTACTTTCTTAATACTTTGTAGCTATTTATCCATTCAGTCTATCTTTGTCTTCTTCAGTCAGACTTGGTAATTTACATTTCCTTAGAAATCATTCATTTTATCTGAAAGGAGCAGGAAACTTAGCAAAGGATTTTTATGACTTCCAAAGTAATGAAGATTTTTTTCTAGGACTGAAAAACTTTAGATTGTTTTACTCCTTAAGGAAATTGCCTTTCATTTTCTTTCTTTCTCTCCCTCATATTTTTCCTTAGTCTGTTGTTGAGGTCAAGAAGTATGCCAAGTTCTGTTCTACTTCTTTCTCCAGCTACAACTCCATAGCAATCCTCTCTCCTCAATCCTTTGGGATCACAATTTATTCTTCTTGTTCCTCTGTCATCCATTCTCTTCTGGTCTCTATATTCCAGAAATCCTTTCACATTTCTGGATCACTTTTATCTTTTTTTTTCTTTTCAATCACTGAAAATCAGTGCTTCTCAAACTTTAAGGTGTATACAATTCTGAGGATCTTGTTGAAATGCATATTCTGATTCAAATGATCTGGAGTGAGGCTGAGATTCTGCATTTCCAACAAGCCCCAGATGATGCCACTGGTCCTTGGACCAAATGATGTGTTGAGTAGCTATGTTGACTGAGATAATGGAAAGAAGCCCTGCAGATCACTTGGTGCAAATTTCTCAGTTAAGATTTCAACAAACAGGTTCACGGGGCTTAAAAACCATGTCTCTTTAGTAGTGGATAATCCAGGTCCTACTTAATATAGCACACTGCTTTCTCCCAATGAAGTGGGAGTATACCTTATTTAGACTTAAGGTCTTTTCAGTTCACCAATACAATACACATCTCAACAAAGGGGACAGTCTTGTTATAGCCAAAATCTCCAAACAAAACAGCAGTTTGGTCTTTGAGATCCTATCCTGGCAAAGTTGAAACGTTAGTCACTTGCAAAAGACATCAATCTAGCTGGTGCTTAAAATACCAAAAAGTCCCATTTCATCACCATTCTTATGTGAAATCATACTCTATGATAAATCTCTCTATTTATTTCTACACTACATTACAGTAACTTTACCATCATTATCTTTAATAGCAGGGGCTAAGTAAATATTTGTTGAAAACATAATGGTAAATTTATTTTTATTGTATTTTTCCATTATCATTTAGTTCCCTTATACCCCCTACCCCTGCAATCACCACACTGTTGTTCATGCCCATGAGTCCTTTTTCCTTTTTGTTTGATCCCTCCACACCCTAACCCCACCCCCCATAGCTGTCACCCCACTCTCTATCTTTGAGTCTGTCTCTATTTTGTTTGTTAGTTCAGTTTGTTCATTATATTCCACATATGAGTAAAATCATATAGTATTTGTCTTTCTGGGTGGAGGGACTGAGCAAAAAAGGAAAAAGGACCCATGGACATGGACAACAGTATGGTGATTGCTGTGGGGAGAGGTATAAGGTGACTAAATGGTAATGGGAAAAACATAATAAATATTCAGTTTATAAAAGATAACAAGTGTTGATATTTATTGAACACATACTCTGTCTCAGACACCATGGTAAAAATATACATACATGCATTGTTATTTAAATGCTCTCAACAACACATAAAATAAGGCTTTTCTCCTTTAGTTTATAGAGGAAACCTAATGTCACACAGCTAGTCATTGGAGTTGGGATTTAAATCCACTGTCTTCAGAGTCCATAATCATTAATTCTATAGTCTCATATATAGGCTAAGTTCATATAACAATAGGGACAAGAATCACATCTTAATTACCTAGTATGATAGAACTGGTTAAAATCATTAAAAACAGGCAAGTTAAAAAAATCTGTAGGTAAAGCCATTTGTGGAAGCATCATCACAGCTTCATTGTTAACAAAACTACCACTCAGATCAGGATATAGGTGTTTACTCTCCCACCAAATGCTGGTTCTGAGAAATATCCTGGCATAGAAGTAGTCATCTCAGATAGAGTCTTCTCATTATACCCTGGAGTCTATTCATTGAAGGGATGGTATAGCCCACCAATCAAGACAAGAACCTTTGTCACTTCTATGTGTTGAAAATATCTCCTGCCACTATTTTGTTTGCTTTTCTATGGTTTTAATGTTCTGGTGGAAGCAAGTCACCATGAAAGAAGTCTGAGTACACTGAGAGTTCCACGTTGTGAGGGAGTTCAAACTGCCCACATGGAAAGGCTACATGGAGAGATGTTTGGCTAGCCTCAGCATTTCAGCTGTCCCAGGGAAAACACCAAATATGTGAATGAAGGTGTCCTCTTAGATATTCCAGCTTCAGCAGATGTGACACAGAGAATAAGGAACACGGCCAGCAGCCAGAACTGAGACCTCAGACATAGGACCCAAATTGAGCCATTGCAAGCATCTCTATTCACTCAAACCACACAGCTGAGACCCTAGCTACTGTGGAACAAAAACTGTCCTTGGTGGTCCCTGCCCCAATACCTGACCCACAAAATTTCAAGCATAATGTTGTCTGATGCTACTATGTTTGAGGTAAATCGTAATGCAACGATATCCTTGGAACAGAGGACTCATAGGGACGGATGTGGAGCCAAGTTCTGAAGGACTGGAATAAGTGCAGAAGGAGGGTCTGGGAAAGAGAAATACATGAGCCAGGTTGGTGAATGCAAACCTGGAGCTTTTGTGAGTCCATAAGATAGCCATACAAACAAGGTAAAAAGATTATTTTGTGATAAATGTGACAAGATGTTATTCACGCTCTACTGGCTAGACAGAGAAAGCAAAGAGAGACTTTGTTAGCATAATAGCACATTAAAATTAAGCTATGATAGCTGTTCATCATGATGAGAAAAATATATGATTTGTGGGTTTTTTACTCTGAAGAATTTAAGATGTCATAATTCCTGTGGTGGACTAAAGGCAGTAATTGAGACCACCTTTAGAAGTGAAAAGGAGAGACAAGAGAGATAATGTCCTCCTAGATATTTATCTGAGATATGCCCAGTATCTACCAAAACAAGAAAAATATTTGTTTTTATTCCCCTAATAAATTCTTAACTCAGAGTATATCCATTATCAACAGTTAATAATGAGACTACTCTCTGGAAATAAGATTTACCTACAAGTTCTGCAAGATTTACCAAGTTTATTTATAGAAATGGATTAACTTACCTACTAAGAAGCATCAAATTGTGAAACACTTTGAAATCATGGAAGAGGTTAGATGTAATTTTGGAAGGAATAGAGAACTTCGGTTTACTAACAGGGTTATAAGTATATATTACAAATGTAATTTTCATGTACCTTTGGGGAGAGATGGAAGAGAAAAGAGACAAATGACTTTCTGAAGCATATAACTGAGGAGAAAGATGCACTGGTAAAATTGGCACCAGAACAAGACCAAAAGCTAGCATAAAGGGGCAATGATGATGGTGGAGAGGGGCCCCTTCCTTGTTTCCTCTCTTTCATTTCTCAATCTTGAAAATTGCTTTTGAAGCCATAAGTGGAATGAGGTGGTGATTTGAAAGAAAGTGTATGATAACTGCGTGTTCCAACTGTGAATCATAGCACACACACAAAAGAAAACCGGAGCAAAAAAAAATTATGGAGCATAAGACTGCCAGCCAAGATGGAGGTGTAGGTAGATATACTGTGCCTCCTCACACAACCAAAAGAGGAAAAACAACAATTTAAAAAACAAAAACAGTCAGATCTGACAGAAAACTGAACTGAGTGGAAGTCCGACAACCAAGGAGTTAAAGAAGACACGTTTCATCCAGACCGGTAAACGGGGCGGAGCCAGGTGGAGAGCACTCAGCAAGACGTTGTGGAGTGGTACCGGCAATGCTCCAGCTGCCTGGAGAGGCCCGTGGCGGGCACCTGGCCAAAATGTGGCAGGCGCACTCGACGAAACCAGGGCTGAGACTGGTAGACTAGGAAGTCCCTTATTCTCACACAGATAAACTGGGGGGGAAAGCTGGGGAGCGGAACAGACCATGAGGCCCACCAACAGAGGGAAATAAAGCCTCAAATCAACAATTGAATATACCTGTGGGGGTTGAGGCGGCAGCAGGAGGAACTCCCAGCCTCACAGGAGAGTTCATTGGGGAGACCCACAGGGACTTGGAACTGTGCAGGCCCGCCCACTCACCCCGGAGCCAGCAAAGACGGACCCAACTTGCTTGTGGGTAGCTGGGGAAGTGCGGAGAACAGAGCAAGCGCCATTACTCTCTCAGGCCCTCAGGCCCCGCCCCCACAGAGAGCATCACAACACAATGACATAGTTGCCTGACCCCCACAGACAGCATCACAACACAACGTGTGGGTTACCCCGCCCCGACAGACAGCGTCACAACACAATGATGTGGGTTGTGCTGCCCTGGTGAACACCTAAGGCTCCGCCCCTTAAAGGAACAGGTGCACCAAGAAAAAAGAATGGCCCAAATGAAAGAACACATCAAAGCTCCAGAAAAAATACAACTAAGTGAGGAAGAGATAGCCAACCTATCAGATGCACAGTTCAAAGCATTGGTAACCAGGATGCTCACAGGATTAGAAGAAAAATTGTCGCAATTACTTGAACAAATGAGAAGGGATGAGAAGGAAACTGGGACTCAAATCAATGGAGTGGACCAGCAGAAAGAAAAAAACATCCAACCAGAAAAGAATGAAGAAACAAGAATTCAAAAAACTGAGGAGAGGCTTAGGACCCTGCAGGACATCTTTAAATGTCCCAACATCCGAGTCATAGGGGTGCCAGAAGGAGAAGAGGAAGAGCAACACATTGAAAACTTATTTGAACAAATAATGAAGGAGAACTTCCCCAAGCTGGTGAAGGAAATAGACTTTCAGGAAGTCCAGGAAGCTCAGAGAGTACCAAAGAAGTTGGGCCCAAAGAGGAACACACCAAGACACATCATAATTACATTACCCAAGATTAAAAAGGAGAGAATCTTAGAAGCAGCAAGAGAAAAAGAGACAGCTACCTACAAAGGAATTCCCATAAGACTGTCAGTTGATTTCTCAAAAGAGACCTTGCAGGCAAGAAGGGGCTGGAAAGAAGTATTCCAAGTCAGGAAAGGCAAGGACCTACATCCAAGAATACTCTATGCAGCAAAGCTATCATTTAGAATGGAAGGGCAGATAAAGTGCTTCTCAGATAAGGTCAAGTTCAAGGAGTTCATCATCACCAAGACTTTATTATATGAAATTCTAAAGGGATTTATATAAAGCATGGAGGGATATCAACAGGGGAGTGGTAGGGAGAGAGAAGGGGAAAAGGTGCAGAGAATAAGTAGCATAAATGGTAGGTAGAAAACAGACAGGGGGAGGTTAAGATAGTATAGGAAATGTAGAAGCCAAAGAACTTATGTGTATGACCTATGGACAAAAAGTAAAGGGCGGGGAATGGGAGTGTGGCGTGGTGGGGAAGAAAGGGGGAAAATGGGACAACTGTAATAGCATAATCAATAAAATATATTTTTAAAAAATTGTGGAGCTTAAACTGGATGGTACATACTGGCTTTTGTTGTCCATATCTTGTATGATAGCTAATCGCATTTTGAACTCTAGTAAATAAAAACTTTCATGAATCAAGAAAATTATATTTTTATTCATAGTGATATATAACTTCTGGTATCTTTAAAGGACAGGAGAACATACTGGAATTCAATAATAAAATGTTTATTATAATACTGAATGTGAAAAAAACTCAGCCGTAGTTTTTAAAAATGCATAATGAGACTACACAGCTCTTCAGTGCATTGCTAATAAAAATAAATAAATAAATCCCACAAAATGGAAAGTTAGTGAGACTAGTTCCTATGTATATTTTCTCCTCTGAAATCTTCAGTCTTTTAGCTTGATCAAATTAGACACCTAGATACTGATATTAAAAAGTGTACCTTTCCTATCTATTTGTTTTGTTAATTCTTTATTGTGATCAACAGTAGATTTTGTGTATATATGACAGATTTTGAGCTGGTAGTCTAGCTAAGTTTTCATAATGGGAAATCTGGAGCTTCTGAAATCAGTTTACTATTTTTCTCTTGAGGTAAAAATATTGCTTGTGAAAATGCATGGCATTTTAGATGTAAATACCAATATGGGACAATGTATATAAAATATTTGAAAACCATAATATGTGAAATTAGAATAGTAGTGCTGATGTCAACGATGGTGACAATAAAAGTGTTACTAGGTCCACATACACTTGCAGGTTAAACATCAGAAGAAAAAAGAAAACAGATTATCCCTGGCCATGGGCTTTTAACATAAGCTATTATCTACATAACAGTGTTTCAGTCCCTGTTTATTCATATCCATTGTGTATAGAATGCATTTCTTGCTGTTTTGGAGAATTGTAAAGAGAAAAAATAGTGAAGCCTCTGCATAGGAGAAAATTTATTTAATAATGGGAAAGAGAACAAATTCATGTACCTAACATGTATGTGAACATATATGTGTGTGCATACTTCATTGTAAATTTCTTTCCCACACAACTACTCATTCAATGATTTAGGAATGGGGTGGAAAACTATGACCCAAGGCCCAAATTCAGTTTGCAGCCTGTTTTTATATGGCCCTTGAGGTAAGATTATTTTTTACATATTTAAAAGGTTGAAAAAAATGGAAACACAGAAAAATATGTAACACAGAGAGTATGTGTCCAAGAAAGCCTAAAATATATACTATCTAGGACTTTACAGGAAAAAAAAATAATTGGCCCTTGATTTAGACTAATCTTTGTTACTATGTAGTGTTGTTAAATTAGAAACACCAAAGTTGTTTGGGTTCAGTATAAGAGTGCATGCAGTTGATCTCTAAGCGCACTAGATAAAACTTCAATAATGATACCTCCCATTTGTACTGTATTGGCCTTCAAAGTCTGTCCTTTAAGAATGGCAAAAATATGTACTGAAGAACAAACTGACAGTAACCAGACGGGAGGAGGGAGAGGGATAACGGGGGAAAATAGGGGAAGGTTCATCAAGGAAAATGTATAAAGGACACATGGACAAAGCCAAAGGGGGTAGGTTTCAGGGTGGGAGATGGGAATGGGTGGGAGGGGCTGAGGTAGGGTGAAAATGCAGACAACTGTACTTGAACAACAATAAAAAAAGCAAAAAAAAGTCATACTTATTACTAAACAAAATTTTATATGTTATTTCCTCCATGTTGGTGTATAAACCTCCGTCATCTCTGCTAATACAGACTATTCAAGTCAACTAAGTAAACTAGGTCTCCACTTTCTCTTCCCCATCACCAAGCTAATTTTCAACATTTTCAGCATTGTTTATAAAATGTGCCCATAAAGACTTTAGGGTGCTCACTCAGGCACAACTTAACCTTCTAGCCTCCTTTCGTTGGCTAATTATGACATCATGACTTACTGAAGCTGCCACGGGATGTGGCGGAGAAGACCTGCTGTTCCCGACATTTCCTTGTTTGCTCTGCCAGAAGGTTGCCTCTTCAGTCAAGCTGTAGCTAGAATTTGCAGTGTGTGACTCAGTCGTTTGGTTTATGCTCTTTACTAAGCTTTTGCTGGGAATTGTCATTTCATTGTTGCTCCAAAAGCATTCTTTATGAAAATTTCTACTGACATTTTTAAAAGTTCCCTGCACCTCACAAGCACCCCAACCCCAGCAGCTCTGAAATCTGCTATATGGGATAAGCTTGTCCTCTGGTTTCTCATGTGCACAAGAGCATGTGTGCGTTTTCATGCATTCTCATAGAGAATGTTCCATCCCAGTCACCAAGCACACATTTAGAAGATGCCAATCTTATCTATTGGAATAGTCACCTGGGAATTCCCACTTAGAGTGTGTACTCATGCATGACTGTTGGGACAGTGATTCAAATTCATGTTCTGATTTTTCTTCAACTCTAGTTGACAAAGTAATCAAATGTGTGCATAAACTACATATTGTACATCTCTTTAAACTCTCTGTGCCTCACTTTCATCAACTGGTAGAAGAATTAATTAAGTAACATCATTCACGTAGATGTTTAGATCAGTGCACAGCACGGGGTAAGCACTCCCTAAATGTTAACACCGCTGCTGGCATCATTCTTCACTCTTTACTTTAATGGGGCATTCCTTAGACTATCTGCTTTGTCATTCCAAAGATACTGGGTGCCTACCATTTCCCAGGCACTGTATTTTTTAAATACTTTATTGTTGTTCAATTACAGTTGTCTGCATTTTCTCTCCACCCTTCCCTCCACCCCAGCGAAACCCACCTCCTTCCCTTGCTTCCATCCTCCCCCTTGGTTTTGTCCATGTGTTGTCCTTTATAGTAGTTCCTAAAAACACTTCTCCCCACTGTCCCCTCCCCGCTCCTCTCTGCCTATTGTTAGATTGTTCTTAATTTCCATGTCTCTGGTTATATTTTGTTTGCTTTTTTTCTTTTGTTGATTATGATTCAGTTAAAGGTGAGATCATATGGTATTTGTCCTTCACCACCAGGCACTGTATTAAACACTGGATTACCTAAGGCACTCTCTGAAACTTTACTGAAAAAATAACAGGTTTGTATGGAGCTCAGATCTGATTAGGTGTTTGACAGATGCCTGAGTCAGTGGCTTGCAGGACATGCCCAGGTCGGTGAGCTGCTTACGTCTCAGTGGTTGTTCTTATCTCCAAGAGCAAACCCATGGGCTGGCTACAATTGCTTATGCAATGCATTAGCAGTCTCTGCCCAGCTCTGCTGCTTATTTGTCTGCTTTATCAGCACACACGCTTCTTCTACTTTGGACCCTCTGTCTGTGTCACACTCTATCCCTCACCACAGAATCAGCACACCAGCCTACTCAGGTATGGGGGGATAAGTCACCTGGACATGTGAGGCAAGGCCACATCACTCACTGACACCAGGACCTTGGTTACTACCATTGACGAGATTCTTCATTACTTCTTCCTGCCTGTCAGTACTAAGCAAAGACAAAGGCAACAGAAACACTTCAGGGGAGGAAAATGATCCTTGAAGATCATCCTTGGGGCCTTGGGAAATAAGACCAGGCTTCCATGCTGGAGAAGGAAAGGTGAAATAGGAGACTGAGCCTCACCCAGGGATGGGAGCATTTAAGTCCCCTACTGCAGCGTGCCTCACCATGAGGCCCTGACAGGCTAGTGAGCAAAAGCCTTTAGGCACAGGACTGATCGGACCTCAGGTTGTTGTAAGGCCAGGTGGAGCCTAGTGTGGCCAGAGTCCACTGGTTATCCACCTCTGGCTTCAACCAACCCTTTCCACTTCTCCAAATGCACTGCATAACTAATGTCATTTTCTCTTTCTGCAGCGAACAGAGTTACATCAGACAGTACTGCTTTATGGAACCTACTGGACCTCCCCTCCCCCACCCTTATCAGTATTCCGTCCTTGTTGCCAGGCAGCGTCTGTCTACATCAGAACATTCTGCAAGGTACTGTGTGATCAGTACTGGCAGTCAGAGTGAGCTGCACTGCCCTGTGGAGCCATGGATATCCTGGTGGTTGGAATAAAAATGACTTTCCAGCTGATTCTGGGCCGAATGTTTAGTGCTATGGGGACATTTGTCAAATATGTGAGTGAAGCTCCAAAGAAGTATGTGGGGAATATTCTGTTCTGTGCTGCTGTTCTAATTTCTTTTACGTTATGGAGAAGATACATTTTAAGGAAGAAAAAAGAAGTAGCCAACATATTTGCTGCCCAGCTGGAAGAATCTCGTGAATTCACACAGATTAGACTGACCCAGGCCCGTGAAGTCTCTGTGTCACCTCCAGAAGAAGCCAGACCTCTGAAGTTACAGACTTTGTGTTTGGCCGTACTTCTTGAAAATACCAACAGGTTCTACCCTTTGCTGGAGGACATTCTCAAAGAAGAACAAAATGGTGAGCTCCCTGAACTTTCATTTCACAGAGTGATGATGGCTTGTGCTGAAGTACAGAAGTGCTTATTCAAAGAATCATCAGACTCCCTCCAAGTCCAAGATGCTGAGACTGGAAACATCTTAGAAGCCTCTCAGAAGAATGTAAACCAAGTTGACAAGGAAATGCCAGATGACTTGGTCAAAATGGCTCATCCTGAGGAAAACATACAACTGCTTTCCCAAGAAGCTTCAAAATGGACTGAAGGAGCCCAGGAAATGGGAGAACTGGAACAAGAAGCATGTGTGAAAATTGAAATTCATGAGTGAATTTGATGTGGTATAATAAAGATCTCTGCTAAGTGCAATATCTGGTCTCTTTCTCAGTCTTTACTGAATGCCATTTCTCTTGAGTATGGTGAGGGAGGGGGGAAGAAGGAGGAAGGAGGAAGGGAGGGAGGGAAAGAAGAAATTGGAAGAAAGGGATGGAGGGAAAGGGGAAGGATGGAAGGAGAGGAGGGAGGGAGGGAGGAAGAAAAAATGAGGGTGGGAAGGAGTGAGGAAGAAGGAAAGAGGGAGATAGGGTGGAAGGGAAGGAAAGGGGAAGGTAGGAGAAAGGAGGAAGGGAGGGATGGGTAAAGAAAAAAGAAAGGAAGGAGAGGGAAGCATGGTGGGAGTGAGGAAGAAAGAGGAAGAGAATGAGGGAAAGGGAAGGAAGTAGTGAAGGAGGGG
>PVJI01018355.1:0-33544 GCA_004026765.1 Micronycteris hirsuta | reverse complement strand
GGACTCAAACCAATGGGGTGGACCAAAAGGAAGAAACAAGAATTCAAAAAAATGAGGAGGGACTCAGGAACCTCAGAGACATTTGTAAACGACCCAACATCCGGATCATAGGGCTGCCAGAAGGACAAGAGGAACACCAAGAAATTGAACGTATTTTTGAACAGATAATGAAGGAGAACTTCCCAAATCTGGCAAAGGAAAGAGGCTTCCTGGAAGTCCAAGAAGCTCAGAGAACCCCAAAGAAGCGGGACCCAAAGAGGAACAGACCAATGCACATCATAATAACATTACCTAAGATCAAGAATAAGGAAAGAATCTTACAAGCAGCAAAAGAAAAGGAGACAGTTACCTACAAAGGAATTCCCATAAGACTATCAGCAGATTTCTCAAAGGAGACCTTCCAAGCAAGAAGGGGTTGGAGAGAAATATTTCAAATCTTGAAAAGCAAGGACCTACAACCAAGAATAATTTATCCAGCAAAACTGTCATTTAGAATGGAAGGGCAGATAAAGTGCTTCTCAGATAAGGTCAAGTTCAACGAGTACATCATCACGCAGCCTTTACTATATGAAATGTTTAAGGGGTTTTATATAAGGACTCATGAGAGAAGGCACCGAGGCCAGATCAGCTACCGGGGAACTCAGATCAGCCACAGCCAAGATGCTTGTGAGGTAAGCAAGCAAAATAGAACCAGAGAAAAAAATTATAACCAGAGACATTGAAATTTAGAACAATCTGGCAGTAAGCAGAGGGGAGGGTGAAGGGGATAATGGGGACAAGGGTATTTAGGAACTGCTATAAAGGACACATGGACAAAACCAAGGAGGAGGGTGGAAGCAAGGGAGGGAGGTGGGTTTGCCTGGGGTTGGGGGTGGGGGGTAAATGCAGACAACTGTAAGTGAACAACAATAAAATAATTAAAAAAAAGAAATATACATCGGGGGAATTTACAAATAACTGCAAAGCAAATTATGTATTATCATTTTAAGTCACTGCTACAAAGGAGAAGACTAGGGTGCTCTGTATTATAGAAAGTTGGCCTGACCTCCTCTGGATGTCACTTCTCTGAGGTTTCCCTGAGGACAGTAACTCTTAGAAGCAAGATCTGAAGGGTGCTAGAAAGTTAACCAGGCAAAAGAGGGAGAGAGAAAGTTACAGACAGTGGGAATAGCATGTGAATATCCTTTGAGGCAGAAGAACATACTGCATTTTGCCATGTATAATGCTCATGTGTGATTTTGGCCCAAATTTCCAGGGGAAAAAAAAAACTTTTGTCTTAATTTTTTAAATTCAATTATTTATTTATTTATATTTAGGTACTTCTGTTTTGGTATTATAAAGGAATTTGAGCATTTATTTTTTAACATGTTATGATACAAGAAGTTTTATGTAACAAATAATTATAAAACACAAGAACACATACAAGGTATTTCAGGTACTACCCATGTATAATGTGCATCCTTATTCTTCCCTCAAAAATTTGGCAATAACGTGTGCATTATAACAGCAAAATATGGTAGTCTTTGAACTGAAAGGACATAAAAAGGCACTGAAAGGTAGGCATTCTGTCTTTGTATTGTTAGACTTCTCCAAGTTAGCACTCAGTCTAGCCAACTAAGGTGAAGAATATGCCACACTCAGTTGCAAAGAAAAAAGGGACAGCTGTTGAAATGAGCAAGAACATGGGCACTTGCCATCAGTTCATTTACCCTGGAAAATAACCTAGAATAGCAGAGAATTCCAGGCCCTTCATCCCTGAGTCCTTGAAATTATCCCATGTCCCCAGTGAACATCAAGGCTCTGCCTTAATATTTGAGATGTGAGCTGTCCAACTTCCTTCTTACTATATCTATTTTTTAACCTACTCTGAGCATCCATCACCTGAACTAAACGTAGAGGGGTCACCCCGCTTAACTCCAATGTAAGTAAACTAAGTGTTGTCTAGAAGTTTTCTATTCAGTCGTGAATGGTGCATGCAATCTGTCAGGGCCACATCTCATTTAAAAAATCATAATTCACTGAAGAGCTATATTGTTTTCTGAGTCTCAGTGCCCTGAGGAATAGAAAAGCCAACACAGTGTAATATGTGCTGTAACATATAATATGTGAAAAATAATAAGTAAAAACATGACATGAGTAATCATTTTTGTTAAAACTCAAGAGGAAAATTAATTCAACTATTGCTCTATTTGAAGTGCACAATTAGCAAAGTTTGGGAATGGCCCCAAGTGACAGTTTCAATCTTAGTTCTTCAAATGAAAGCCAACATATTTTTAGACAGTAGAACTAAGATGTAAGTGACTCGCAGTTAAAGTAATTGCATAGCTGGTGTGGTAAGTGAATTACAGAAGTGAAGAACGCTGTACTTAAATAATTTGAGGCAAAGAACGTCTCCCTTCTGCATGGAGCAGATTCAAAAGAGCATAAGCCAGTAAAACATCTGCCTCATTTATTCTGTTCTTGCACAAATGGCTGAGGCCTGGTTTCCATTTTGAGCTGGAGTTATCCTAGTACACACTACAAGCAACGACGCCCTTCAACCACCATCCTGAAAACAGCGGCTATGTCAAGACACTGATTTCTAGCAGCAGCCAGCTTACTTTTCTTAAAAGTGAAAAAATGATTAAAGTATCTCAAAATGAAAACATTTAACCTTGACAAAAAAAATTTCTAGTTTCAATGCAAAAGGACTCTGGAGTTCAAGAAATGTGAAGAATACTGCTCTGCCTGGAATTCTAGTCATTGCTTGTCCTTTCTATCAGTCAAGGCCTACTCAAAGTCTAACTTTTCTTTCAAACCCTGTCACAGTGAATATTCTCTTTTCTTGCTTTCTATAGCCCTGGGTTATATTACAGTACTTATTCTTCTGCATTCTATTAGCTATGCAAGGGTCCATCTGCCTTCCCAAATAATTTCCTAAATTATATGGACCTGGAAGACAGGTACCAGCCTCCCAAACCCACCTCCAATATCTAAATAATTTTGGCACATAGCAACATTTAATAGAAGCTTCTTAAATTATATGCCAAGATTTAAAACATTAAGCCAAACACCCTGAGAGTTTTGAGGCAGTACTTTGAAAACTGGTTGCATCAACATGTGTAGTGAAGAAACTACTTCTGACCCATACAACCGACCCTTTTAGTCAGAAGCCAATCAGCCACGGTCCAAGTATGTAGGAGTGCAAACTACAGAGTCTACATCCCTGAGTCTCTGTTAGTCATATTCTTCTAGAAGGTTCCCAGCTGCTGGTTGGCTAGGTTTGGATATTGCTATGCTGCCCATCTGGTCAAGAGAGTTTCTGTGTTAAAAGTAGATAACTCAATTTCTGGAGACCTTTTTGGGGGGGCAGGGAGAGAAGGGGAAATAAAAAAATTGCAAAAGAAAAATTCTGGTATTTATTTCAGGTTCACAAATATCTGTCTTCATTAAAAATACCAGCCTAAACAGCACTAACTCATTCTTTAGACTAAATTAAAAACATAAATTTGTTTGATATGTACCTTTTGATTATCACAGTCACTGCACAGTTTTCATTAAAATGTGCAACCTGATTATTAATTAAATGCTTGTTTATGCATTCAGCTAAGCTAATATGTTGTGTAGCTTCATTATCAACTCTGCAGCTAAATCTATGAAATATGAAATTGGATCAGCATGGTATAACTTTTGTTAATAAAATATGCAGAAAAGGTATCAAAGTGTGCACTCTGAGTGTTAAATGTGGAGACTCAATCAGCATAAAAGTGCGATTATGTAAGTACAGGGAAGAATCAATGAAGCATGCCATATGCGCCATGAGTTGTGCCAAATTATTCTCAAATTATACCCCTTTGTCACTCAGTTTATCTGGCACGCTACAAAATTGCATTAAAAAACAGGAACAGCCCCGGCTGGTGTAGCTCAGTGGATTAAGCGTGGGCTGCGAACCAAAGGGTCGCCGGTTCGATTCCCAGTCAGGGCACATGCCTGGGTTGCGGGCCAGGTCCCCAGTGGGGCCACGTGAGAGGCAACCACACATTGATGTTTCTCTCCCTCTCTTTCTCCCTCCCTTCCCTTCTGCCTAGAAAGAAATAAATAAAACCTTTAAAAAAATACAGGAACAGATACCTGCCCGTGTGAGAGGAGGAAGTTCTTTCAATCTTGTTTCTTTCCTCCTGAGATTTTACTTGGTAAATACTGACACAATGAAATTGACAAAGTGGTATCTAAATATAGGCACAGTTAGAATTAGACATCACACAGAGACACACATACCTTGATTTCCCAACACCGTTGTATACGTTCTTTTTCATCAAGGGAAGTAAGACCTTTTCACCTCTCCAACTACATAAAGAATATTTTGAAGGTTACTCTGTCAATCAGGAGGCTTTAATCTAACAAAATATTCTTTCTTTTTTAATTTAAGAATGTAATAGACTGTTTTCCTAGAGGTTAAGTGATGCAGGAGGACCACAATACCTTACAAGTATTGGTCTTACTTATTAATGGAATAAACTTGGAGACAAAGGGGGCAGACTTCTTTCCCCCTTCCAACAATATTACTTTGCCATCACCGCTCTCTCTCTGAGCTCTACCTTGTACATTACTCCAATATACATACAGTTGGATGAGAAACTAAATTTTACTCCAGTCTGAGGAAATTAAGGAGTACAAATAAAATCCAAATATCTAGCAATTTCTCCAGCATGGACTATCATATTACAACTTTCATATCTTAGAATTCACATATTCCTTTTAATTTATTTAGGTACTTAGCAGCTTTATTGAGATATAAATGACATATTATATCATGTAAGTTCAAGTGTACGATGTGTCAACCTGAGACACTAATATATTGCAAGATGATTACTATCATAGCATTAGCTAACGCTTCACATAATTGCCATTTCTTTTCTTTTTTTTTTTTGCAGTGAGAACGTTTAAGAACTACGGTTTTAGCAACAACTTTCAAGGATATAATGCAGTATGATCAGCTATAATCACCATGCTGTGTATTAGATCCCCACAACTTGTTAATCTTATAACTGGACATGTGTACCCTTTGAGCACTATCTTCTCATCCCCCACACTCCCCAGACCCTGGCAACCACCCCTCTACTCCCTGTTTCTCCTAGTTTGGCTTTCATAGATTCCACATGTAAGTGATGTCATACAGTATGTCTTTCTCTGTCTGACTTATTTCACTGAATTAAATGCTCTCAAGAGTTACTTAAATTGACAGAGAATAAGTAGTATAAATGGTAGGTATAAGATAGATGGGGAGGTTAAGAATAGTATAAGAAATGTAGAAGCCAAAGAACTTATGTGTATGACCCATAGACATGAACTAAAGGGGAGTAATGCAGGTGGGAGGGGGTGCGCAGGGTGAAGGGGAATAAAAGGAGGAAAATGGGACAACTGTAATAGCATAATCAATAAAATACACTTTAGCCCGGCTAGTGTAGCTCAGAGGATTGAGCACAGGCTGGGAACCAAGGGGTCCCGGTTCGATTCCCAGTCAGGGCACATGCTTGGGTTGCAGGCCAGGTCCCCAGTGAGGGCCATGTGAGAGGCAACCATACATTGCTCTTTCTCCCTCCCTTCTCCTCTCTCTAAAAATAAATAAATAAAATCTTTAAAAAAATAAAATAAAATATACTTTAAAAAGAGTCACTTAAGTTGTCACAAATGGCAGAATATCCTTCTTTCACATGGCTGAATAATATTGCATTGTGTGAGTACATACACCTACATACATATATACACATTATCCATTCATTTGCTCATGGACATTAAGGTTGTTTCCATATCTTGGCAATTTAGAATAATGCTGCAGTAAACATGGGGGCATCAACATTTTTGGAGATTGTATTTTCATTTCCTTTGGATATATACCCAGAAATAGGATTTCTGGACCATGTGGTACTTCTATTATTAATTTTTTGAGAAAACTTCATACTGTTTTCCACAGTGACTGTACCAATTTATGTTCCCACTATAGTTCATGAGGGTGCAGACACACCTTCACCAACACTTATGTCTTGTCTTTTTGATGGTAGCCAAGCAAGTGTGTGGTTAATAAATTTAATTTCACTGATGATTACTGATGGTGAGACCTTTTCATGTACCTGTAGGCAATTTTGTATGTGTTCTTTGGGGGGGGAAATTGTCTATTCAGTTTCTCTTCCATTTTTTCAGGGTTTTTTGTTGGTTTGCTTTGCTATTGAGTTGTATCTTTATTATATATTTTGGATATTGATGCTTTATTAGATATAGAATTTGCAAATATCTTCTCCCATTCCCTAGGCTGCCTTTTTACAATATGTTTTTGATTGTCTCTTCCGCTGTGCAGAGGCTTTTTAGTTTAATGTCATGCCACTTGTTTATTTTTGCTTTTGGTACTTCTGATTTAGGTGACATATGTATAAAATCATTACCAAAACCAAAATCAAGGAACTTTCGCCCTATGACTTCTTCTAAAAGATTTATTTTTAAGTCTGTAATCCATTTAATCCATTTTAAGTGAATTATTTTACATTTTTTCCAACTTAATTTTTATGAGAAGTGTAAGATAGGAGTTCATTTTCATTGTTCTGCATGTGATTGCTAGTATTCCCAACACTGTTTATTGAAGACACTGTCCTTTCCCCCAATTGAGTATCCTGAGTGCCCTTGGAAGTTATTAGTTGATCATGTGTGAGTACATTTCTGGGCTCTTGATTCTGTTCCACCAAAAAAAATATTGTTTTTGGCTGATCTGACAAAAAATAGGTATAATTTTCATTCATTCATGTAGAATGGCAATTGCTGTGTTGGCTTTTGTCCTTTTTTATTTTAATCTAAGGGAAAACAGGGCAGTGCCCCTGACTAAATAGTCAGGTATTCCATGTTTTAAAAATGCTTGTGGCACACCAGTTGAAAATCACTGGTCTAAAATATGGTTCACATCAAATGTGTCTTTGTTGATTTTATGTTCAAATGACCTATCCATTGTTTAAAATAGGGCAGTATAGTGCCCTCACTATTACTGCATTGCTGTCTATTTCTCCCTACACATATCTTAATATGTTCTTTAAATGCTTAGTTGCTCCAATGTTTGGTGCATATATATTTACCATTAATATTTACTCTCCATGGATTAAACTAGGTCTTCTTATCCAAACGGATAATAAGTATTAGGTATAGATGTGGAACTCTTTGCTCGTTAGAATGAATGACTACCAAAGAGAAGAAAAGCGCTTCTTCTCGTGTATTCCTTTCTCGGCATGTGGTATCTTTGTAAGGAATGCACATGTGCTCACTTGGCAAGCGCTACAAACAGGAATATGTACCTATAACGGTGATGTCGCTGTAAATACCATGGGGCACAACTTCAATGACGTCTGTTTTAGGTTCATATAGCACCTCCTTGTCTATCTGTGCCACACTTCAGGGCGTTGTTTTTAAAGTGTTTTTTTTTTTCTTTCTGGCTTTTCTCCCAGTTGAATTGGGTACACACATTTCTGCTGAATAGCACCAGCCTTCTGAAACACTCTTGTATGAAGATTAATTGAAAGACATAAGTGTAGATTCGCTGTTCTACCTAAGACCCCTTTTATGACATCATTTTTTGCATCATGTTTCTCATCAGAACTTCTTTCCCCAACTACCCTCAAGGAGGCACCAGTTAAACATGTCACTCAAGGCCCAAATATTGTTTATTTTATTTATTTGTTGTTTTCTTGTTTTAATACCCTTTATGTAATGGCATTAAAGCCAGTGCTAAGTAATTGAAATGGCCTATGAAAAGAAAAGCTTTGATCAAGACCTTGAACGTCATCTGTTCAGATTCTTATTTTGCTCTTGACCATCAACATTCTTGTCATTAGAAAAACTTAAACCATTCCTCAGCTCTGTCTTTGTATGTTTTTCTCTCTCCCCTGAGGGTCCTCTCTTGCTGACTAAATAGTTCATCCTCAATTTACTGATTTAAGTCCTTCTATTTCTATCAACTAACTAACCTAAATGCTGTTTCCCTCCTTCTAGTCAATACTTTTCTTCTTTGATCTATACTTCCCACTTAATATTAAGTCCTTGAACTGAATGAAGCACAGTCTGAATTACTAAATCCTATACATTTAAATTTAGTGTTTAATAGACACAATTATAAAACAAGACCAAACAAAATAAAAGGAAGTAAGAAGAGCCAATAACCATAAAGGCAGAGGGTAGTAAGTTGGATAATAGAAAAGGACAGCAGTAATTAATGATTCTAAGAAACATTTATCTCAAAATTTCAATAAAATAGACAAATCCCTGGCAAATTTAATCCATTTAGCATTTGGTAGAACTCACCAGTGTAACCACCTGGTCCCGGGCTTTTCAGTGTTGGGACTGTTTTTGATTATTGGGGAAAAGTTTTAAGCAATAAAATGGTCAGGAGGCAGGTTATAACCACCATAACACATTAAAAAACACTACTCATGCCCTGGCTGGTGTAGCTCAGTGGATTGAGCGCGGGCTGGAAACCAGACGGTCCCGGTTCAATTCCCAGTCAGGGCACATGCCTGGGTTGTGGGCCAGGTCCCCTGTGAGGGCCATGTGAGAGGCAACCATACATTGCTGTTTCTCTCCCTCTCTGTCTCCCTCCCTTCTCCTCTCTCTAAAAATAAATAAATAAAATCTTTAAAAAAAACACTACTCATATGCAATGTTAACATGATAAAGTTCTAAAATAAATGGACCGTTATTTTTAAAACAAAATTATTAACACTGGATCAAAAAGAAGAAGATATACAATAAACATGGACAAAATGGCAAAGGGTGTCAAAGAACTACATCAATAAAAGCAACAGATCCCAATTGTTTTACAGACAATTTGTTTCAGATATGGAATAAAACCAGAGTTTCTATGCCAGTACACTGTTTCAGAGCATATGAATACATGCATTTTTAAAAATTTGAATAATTTATATATCAAAATGATTTAAATCCTCTGACTCTTGAGTCAAGCATAACTGGATTCAATTCCTAGTTCTGCCAGCTACTAAAATTGTGTTTATTTGAACAAGTCAGTTCACTGCTCTGAGTCTTATTTTCCTCATGCTTAAATGGGAATTAAGGTCCTTCCCTTCCCTCTCTCTCTCTACATATACATAAGCACACACACAACCCCAAAGTTATTGTACAGATTAAATGTGAAAAAACATTTTATATTTTCTCCACATCTGGTAACAATATAAAATGAGAGCAACTATTATTAACAAATCTGTTTGTGAAGCTAATACTGAAACCTGAAAATGCTAGCAAAAGAAAACTACCTGCACATTGCACTTATGTAATCAATATAAAAATAATTACAGGCACATTTTATATTCTTTCCTTTTCTTATACTAAGTCATTAAAACCCAATGTGTGTTTACACTTGTTTGCAAATGACTCAATTAACACTCACCACATTTTAAGGGCTCAGTAGCCAGATGTCACTATCTAGTCACTATTGTATTGGCCACGGCAAGCCAAAAGCACTCCACTGTAACTGTGTTAGAAGTGGTAAAAACTGATTACCTACATGTTAAATCCAATGAGCACTTTTAATATACCTACTTGACTGAAAGTTAGAGGACAGTTAAGACAATTAAGTACTTCCTTTTAAAACTCTCTGCCTTGAGAGAAAGAAGGAGCTATACCCTTTGCGACAGCTTGAATGGAACTGGAGAGCATTATGCTAAGTGAAGTAAGCCAGGTGGTGAGGGACAAATACCGTATGATCTCACCTTTAACTGGAACATAATCAACAAAAGAACAAAGCAAGCAAAACATAACCGGAGACATTGAAATTAAGAACAATCTAACAATAGCCAGAGGGGAGGGGGAAGGGACTATGGGGAGAAGGGTTTTCAGGAACCACTTATAGAGGACACATGGACAGAACCAAGGGGGAGGAGGGAGGCAGGGGAGGGAGGTGAGTTTGGAGGGGGTAGGGGAGGGAAGAGGATGCAGACAACTGTAATTGAACAAAAATAAAGTAATACAAATACAAAATAAAATAAAACTCTCTGCCTTTAGCTTTTAAAACACTTTTGACCCAGCAATTCCACTGCTGGGATTATACCCTTAGAATCCTGAAACACCAATTCAAAAGAACCTATGCACCCCAAAGTTCATAGCAGCACAATTTACAATAGCCAAGTGCTTGAAGCAGCCTAAGCGCCCATCAGTAAATGAGTGGATAAAAAAAAAAACTGTGGTACATTTACACAATTGAATTCTATGCAGCAGAAAGGAAGAACGAACCCCTATCCTTTGTGACAGCATGGACAGATCGGGAGAGCATTATGCTCAGTGAAATAAGCCAGGCGGTGAAAGACAAATAGCATATGATCTCACCTATGAGTGGAACCTAATCAACAAAACAAGCAAGCAAAATACAACCAAAGACATTGAAATAAAGAACAAACTGACAGTAACCAGAGGGGAGGGGAGAGGGGGATAAGAAGGGGAAGGGTCATCAAGGAACATGTATAAAGGACCCATGGACAAAGCCAAAGGGGGGTAGGATTGAGAGTGGGAGGCAGGAATGGGTGAGTGGGAGAGAGTGGTGGGGTGAAAATGGAGACAACTGTACTTGAACAACAATAAAAAATAAATAAATACATAAATAACAGCATTCCTTTTTTGTTTCCCCCTTATCTGTCTAGTGCTTCTCAGTATCTTCTTCCTGCTCTCAAACCTTAAATTTAAGCCTTCACTGGGCTCTGTCCTTATGCAGAAGTCTACCACTGATGGCCCTCAGGCTGAAACTTGCTGAGAACTTGTCAAGTCTACATCTTTGCTTTAGTGCCTTCCTATTCCGGGCAGCTTCGCAAAACACACAGCATCAGCATCACCTGGGACCTTGTTAGAAATCTACAGTCTCAAGCCCTGCACTAAACACGCTCAGAATCAGCTTTTTGATAAGCTCCACATTTGATATATATGTACATTAAAATTTAAGAAGCACAGATCTCTAGGGCTATTCCATCTATGATGCCTTTTTCTATTATGTCTTACTGATAATTGTCTTGTTATTCTGTAGAATTTTACTCAGGTTTCATTTCTTCTGTGAAATCTGTTTAAAGTGCCCCCTACTTTCTCCTAATTAAATACAGAGCTAAGCCCTGACTGATGTAGCTCAGTGGATTGAGCACGGGCTGGGAACCAAGTGGTTGCCAGTTCGATTCCCAGTCAGGGCACATGCCTGGGTTGCGGGCCAGGTCCCCAGTGGGGACTAAGTGAGAGGCAACCACACATTGATGTTCCCCTCCTTCTATTTCTCTCTCCTTCCCCCTCTCTCTAAAGATAAATAAATAAATAATCTTAAAAAAAGACATGCTGTATTTTAAAAAATAATAAATAAATACAGAGCTAAGTGCCTTCACTCCTCTTTCCTGCCTGTGTATGATATCTCCATTATAGCACCTATTGTATTGCAATTATTTTTTTCCTTGTGTATCCTTCCCAGTAGAAGATGATCTCCTTGAGGTCAAACATTTGAAGCACGGCATGTACTCATTTTGAGGTCATTCATCTTCAGGTCTTCCTATTATAGTTCCGTGTATATATCAGTGGCTCCAAAATGTTGTTGAATAAAAGACCTGTGAGACTTGGGCAAATAAATTGCTCTTTCTGAGTTTCAATTTCCTCAACTGTAAGCTGGATGTATTAATAATAGCTTCCTTAACTATAACAGGTGATTGTGAATAGAAAATCAGAACAAATATTAGCTTCCTGTTTCCTAAATAAGGACAACTAGTACTTCAAAAGTCAACAAATAGACAAGTGAAGTCCATCTAAATAAAGACCTCAAAATACTTGCATAATTACTTGGTTTTTATAGATGTGTTCACATTCCAAACCCCTTTTATGACACCTACTTATTAGGCCAAAATGCAACTCTGCTGATATTCTGGAGTTTCTTACTTCCAACCCCCTCACAAAACATCCTGAATTTCTTGACTAGAAAAAATATGTTTTGACTTATTAAATTCTTCCACCATGGAAGTTTCTGGTGATGAAAAACATAATCATGACAAGTGGCCTTGGCTTGAGTTCTTTTCCCTAGCTTCTCTACTAAATCCTTCCCCTGCTTAAAAATGTCAACTTCAGCGAACATTTTCTGGGATTTCAGAAAGAACCATGTCATATTTTTATCCATGTCATATTTTTATCATCAGCTCCCTCTGGAACCTTTAGAAAATTAGTGAATTTTCCTGATTGTCTAGCACTTCTGTACTATGAAGTGGTCAATTATTTCTCAGAAGTCTGTTTCACATGTTGATGGTGTATCTGTTCCTTTTCTCCTGGATTTAGAGACTGTCATCATTTTGCAGAAGTTGTAACTTCATTTCATTGATATTTTGTAGTGGATTAATTTTCATCTCATTGGTCTGTTTATTTTTCCTTCCCAGATTTGTCTACTGTGAAAGCAGAAGGGAGGCAATAATCCAATGGGGCAAGTATCCTGATCTCTCGAGAGGTCATGCATGCAGACACCAGTGTTACCAAAGCCAACTTGACATTTTGCTCACACACCGTGTTTTTCTTTTTGAGGAGAGACTGGGAAATGTATTGGGAAAGCTTCTTTTCCTAAAATTTTTAATTGTTCTGATTTGATAACATCAGCAGCAAATGTGCTTCTCCAACACTAAAGACAGACTGGCTGGTGACCTGGAAGAAGAATGAGCAGATGAAAACACACAAAAGAAAGTTAGGAAACAAGTCGTGTGATATGATGTGACCTCTTCTTTGGATCTTATAGTCTAGACTTCAATTGTCTTCTCAGATGGACAGAGGTAAAGGCTTATTTTAGTTCTTCATTAAAAATAATCCAGGAGTTGGTTAATTTTTTAAAAAATACAGCATATTCATTTCAGTGAGAGGTAAAGAAACCAAGCTTAAATGTCAAATCTTTGTCTCCAATTTTCTTGAGAACATTGCCTGCATGTGTTTTCTTCTTCTTTTTAGACAAACTCATGATCAATTTCCAGCTCTGTAATTTACTAGCAATATGAGCATGATTAGGAACTTCACTCCCTGAACCCAAGTCTCCTCTTAAGTAAGATAGAGAAAGCAAGCCTATCTTTAGGGTTTTTATGATGATACAATGGGTATGATAATACTTTCTAACCTGAGGAGCTATACAGGTTTTATTAGTACAGTCATGCATTTAACCACAAGGCACATTCTGAGAAATGTGTGGTTAGGCAATTTCACCACTGTGCGAACAGCACAGAACGTACTTACATAACCTAGATGGTATAGTCTACTGCTGTAATTGTATGTGCTATATTTTTATAGGATTGAAAGCACAGTAGATTTGTTTACAACAGCATCACCACAAACACATGAGTCATTGTAGTGCAATCCGTGACTGCTGCCTTTGCCTTTTGTAAGACAAGTGCCTGACTTAGGCTTTGATTGCCCAGGAGGCACCCACTTCAAAGAGGCACCCACCTCAAAACGGCTACCTCTGATAAATACACTGCCAGCCGTGGGACTAGATAAAGAACCGGAGTGTTCCGCCCACCCTTCCCCAGGCTCCTTTGTTTTAGAGATCTTGGTGGATTTCTATAACTGACGAGTTGGGCTGCTTGTTTTTATTTTTAGCCCTTATGGTTTAAATTCACCAATAAAGAGTCAGCCCAGAAAAACCTAGGCCCCCACCGTCAACCCGAAGAAAGCACGACCCCAGGCCTGTGTGTTCTCTCCCTCCACACACACACCTTACTGTGTGCCTCCTGGTGTGCCTTGCAAGCTCCAGGGCTTATAACGAAGGAACTCTTTTTTCCTTCAAAGTTTCCTAATGTTTATTGCTGAAGGATATCTTGAAATCATGAGAACCACAAGTGTTGGTCCAGCTGTAACACTGGTTCAGAAACGGGAGATGTCTGTGGGAAGCTCACTGGGGCCCAGGTGAGTGTCCCCAGGCATTTTTAGCTGACAGTAGTGCTAGCCATTGGCTGAGAACACAAAATAGAAATGCATTATGCTATGACTCTAGAAGGGCAAGGACATCATTAGGCAATAGGAAATTTTCAGCTCCATTATAATCTTATGGGGCCATTGTCATATATGTGGCCCGTTATTGACTTAAAGGTCATTATGCAGTGCATGACTGTAATATCAGTCCCTCATGCAGGAGATAGGAGTTGAATTAGAAATTGGTGGATGTACCAGATGGGCAGAATGAGAGGAATAATATTCTGGAACATTCATGTAATGACAACTATGTGCCGGGCACCATAGCAGGCAAATTCTGATGTTACATTTTCAGAAATTATGAGTGAAAGCAAGGAGGTAGAATTTTACAAAGTGTCACTGAGTGAAGGAAGTTAAGGAAATAGACCGAAAAAATGTAAGTAGAAGCCAACTAGCTGTGGTCACGAATACCAAGCTTGGGACTTTCATTTTTCACTCAAAAGGGATCAAGAGACATATCATGGAAATTTTACTCAGTGGTGGTAGCCTCACCGCCAAGGGAAGTGGTGTTGATGAAAGTATATTTGCTTGCTAGGGAATGGGGAGAGTTAAGGGAAAGATTGATACGTATAGGAGGCTCTGGCACTAGCTCAGGATTGAAGTAGCTTGGTAATACTTTAAAAATAACAACATCAACAACAACGACAACAAAAGAGAACTCTGAATGTAAGTTGGAATTTCTTTAGTTTTAATTAGAAATAAAAGCTTGTATTTTCACCCTGGCTTGTGTGGCTCAGTGGATTGATTGCTGGTCTGTGAACCAAAGGGTAGCAGGTTCAATTCCCAGTCAGGGCACATGCCTGGGTTACGGGCCAGGTCCCCAGTGGGGGGCACGTGAGAGGCAACCACACATTGATGTTTTTTTAAAAAAGCTTGCATTTTTCTTACACAAGCTGCTTCTTAAAAGTCATGTGGAAATGCCATCATGTGCAGTTTACTTAGACTTGCAAACAGCTGGGCCTTGTTATACACTTGTCATGTGCCAAGAGGATTATTTGGGATATACACCTAACCTAGCATTTTTGTATTGCTCCCCATCTCTTACTGTCTGGACCCCTGGCTTTGTCACATAAGTAACAAGAAAATGACAGTTCCTAGGAGGAAGAATCTTTGTGTTACTAGCATTGGGGTACTTAGGTTCCCCAAGAAGGAAATCAAGAGGAACCCCCCAAGATATTTCTAGACAAATTTTAGTGACCATACACCTGGTGAGAATTAAACAGGTTGGGAAGAGAGGGTTCCCAATTGGCTCTCAAAGTGGCCTCAGTGGGTTGTTTTTACTAAGCCGGGGATAAGACAGGCTTGCATAAAGTTTGGGCAAGGCATGGATTTTTTCTGTGTCAGGGCCAGATCACTCCCTTCTTCCTTTGAGTTGTTTAGCAATGATTTCTGCACCTGCCCTGTGAGGGCAAGATGGCAGTGACACTCACTTACAGGAAGGTCATATAGCTGTCACCTCAGGAAGGTCATATAGCTGTCAAACCTCAATGGACTGCACATGTGGACTGCAAGGGAGTGAGCATTAGAAGGGAGATAAGAATAACTACTTTTTCCTTTTTTGTCAGAAGTGGAGGGGTGGTTGCATCCATGTGGTCAGCTTAGCTGGCATTCCTTCTGCCCTGGGCCCAAGTCCCTGTGCTGTTTCAATCGAACAGAAATTAGGCAAAGGACTGAGGACTCTAAGTCTGTATGGACAAGTTTTACTCATTTTTCAAGCATTTTACCTAAAGCTACATTTATGAGGTAAGAGTTGTCATTTTTGCAAATAGGCCACACCTGGAAAGCTCATCTGGGACTCTCTAGAGGCTTTTCACAGCCCTCAACTGAGCATCTTGACAGGCCATGAGGAAGCAGTGGGACGGGGAGTCACACCTCAGCAGTAAACTTGGTCCAGTGTGACTGAAAGCCCTCAGACACAATGAAATAGCAGAGGCACTGGACTCCAATGAGCAAGGCGATCAGCCATCATGTGTCTGCCTCCTCACATCATGTCCAAAAATGTACCTAACAGATGGCTGGTTACCATAGAGAGGTTAGCACACCTGTCACCATGAGCTGCACGTAGGAACACATGCTACTGAATATGCAAAATGTTTAAGAACCAGCCAGCTCCAGGGCCTAGCAGTTGCTTAGTTTGTGCTCCCTTGAAAGGGAGATTCCAACAAAGAAATCTTGCATTTCATTACAACAGAGAAAGATTCTTTCTGATGCTTCTCTTTATTAGTTTTGCCTCCCATCCCCTCACCCAGACATGGAGACTTTGGCATCACTAGTGGAGAAACGACCTTCGTTTACAAAGCAAAGTGCTCTGTGCAGGCCAAATGCCTCCCTGGGAGACACTTTGCCTTGATCTTGGGAAAGGGGAATTGGACGACTTGCTTTTTACTTTATGAAGGTGTTCTATATTTTTCCAAAGTCCTCTTGAGTGGTGGTTGGTCTTTGCTTTAATGGAAGATCAGTTGAGAGTCTTTGTGTCGTGAATGTCAGCATTTACATCTTGGAGCCTTTAGAATGCGAAATTGCTTACCAAACCTCTGTCTGGCTGCTCCAAGTGACTAGGGTAGGTGGTGGGAAGGTGGTAAATTGAGGAAACTACCCTTTTGGTCTCCTATCAAAGCTAGTGCAGGCCTCCATTTTTAAGGTCTAAGGTCACTAGTTTCAATCCTAACCCCAAATACGCAAAGATTTGTGTTGACTTTTTAGACCGTAAAACCAGCTACAAAACCAGATGTGACAAAACATGCACCATTCTTCACATACGATGTATTAAAGACACATGGACAAAGCCAAAGAGGGATAGGATCGAGGGTGGGAGGTAGGGATGGCTGGGGTGGGGGGGACTGCTGGTGGGGGAAATAAATAAATACATCCCTTGCTCATTAAAAAAAAAGACCAGGGATGTGTGCTGTGTGGGAGTTTGAATAACAATTATATGATAAGAAATATATAATATGAATAAAAATAATAAAAAGTAAAAGACCAAAAAAAAAAAAGAACACAAACAGCATCATACTTCTGCCTTTTCCTATTAAGGGCAAAGGGAAGAGCTATTTAAATGATCAAAGGAATTGATCAAATGGATGAGCCAAAAAAATGTCATAGCACACTTTCTACAGTCATACACAATTTTCCTAAATCCAGCTCAGGATAACTACATAGAACTCTTTTCCTCTCTGCATTGTTCCCTAATGGTAACACATGAGAGCAAGGCCTTTCATATTTGTATGCCTGAACATGACCCTCAAAAATAAACATGCAGTAGCTTCCCAGAAAGTTACATTAACTCTAAGGTTTGAAGTCCAAAAGTACTTTTATATTAAAATAAAAACAGCTATATTATGAGATAGATGTTTTAATCATATACATATTTTTAATATTACTTTATTGTTTTTCAGTTACAGCTGTCTGCATCCTCTCCCCTTCCCTCCCCTGACCCCTCCAAACCCACCTCCCTCCCCTGCCACCTTGGTTCTGTCCATGTGTCCTCTATTGTAGTTCCTGAAAACCCTTCTCCCCATAGTCCCCTCCCCCTCCCCCCTGGCTATTGTTATATTGTTCTTAATTTCAATGTCTCTGGTTATGTTTTTCAGTTAAAGGTGAGATCATATGGTATTTGTGCCTCACCGCCTGGCTTACTTCACTTAGCATAATGCTATAAGCTCCTTCTTCCTCTCTGCTGCATAGAATTCCATTGTGTAAATGTACCACAGTTTCTTGATCCACTCATTTGCTGATGGGTACTTTGTTTTCTTTAACCATGTTGTATATGTAAAATCTTGCCTATCATCATAGTGGCAAATTTTCAGCCACTTTTTCTTCAAATAATTTTTCTATCCCATCTCTCTCCTTTGCTTTAGTGTGCCAATTGCATATAGGTTGGGAAGCCTGGTATTATCTATTACTTAACTGTGGCTCTATTTATTTATTTTTTAATCTTTTATTTCTCTTTACCCACTTTGAATAATTTCTATTGATTCATCTTACAGTTTAGATATTCTTCTCTGCCATCACCATTTAGCTGTCAAATCTATCTAGTGAATTTTTTTAATTTTCAGATATTGTATTTTCCCATTCTAGGATTCCCATTTAGTCCTTTTTATAATTTCTATATCTCTGCTGACATATGCTAAGCTTTCATGTATTACAAATATATTTTGTTTTGCTTCATTATGAATTGTTATAGTGGCTTATTTTGAAAATTCATATCTGTTAGTACCAATAGCTGGGTTATCTTAGAATAAGTCTCATTTGATTGATTTTTTCTCTTGATAACATGTTAGATTTTCCTGTGTTTAGCTTGTATGCAGATCATTTCAGATTGTATACTGGACATTATGAACATGAAGTTGTGACGATTTCATATTCTATTTATTTTCTATGATGAGAATTCCTTCTTTTGTTTTATTATGCAATGTCCTCAGCTGGATTGAACATCAAGCTCTCTTTTTTGAGTAGCAGCTCTGGTCTCACATCAGTCTTTTGTCTTTGCCTAAGCACCTATGATACCAGTCCACACATGCTGGGTTCAGGAGTCAGTTAGAGATGTGGGTAGAAGGAATTCAGGCATCCTCACTCTGGCTTTTGCCTTCTTAGATTCTCCCAGTCTAATCAGCAGCCACGGTGTCCATGTTCTCAATTTTCTGGATTATCTAGCCAGAAAGACTATGTTTTTACCACTAGCGCCTCCACCACTTAATGCATCACACAAACAACTGGACTTTATCTCAGGATGAAATCCACAAAAGCAGTAACTTACTTTGTATAGCTACTCACCTCCTCTCTTCTGAGGATATACTCCTTACCAGAATCTGTTTCTATTGACACTCTAGCACTTTCTGGCAGTTATTTTCTATATTAAGTCTAATTTTATAATTATTGTTTGCAGGGGATTTTGTCTGATAGGGTCTTAGTCTGTCATCACAGAAATGCTCTAGTCCAGATGATTTTTAATGGGCTGAAATACAGGGTTAGAGTGGGTAAGTGGTAATAACTGGGAATATGTGATTTTATTGTGAAAGTTCCTTGAATATCAGGTTGAGGAGTTTGTGCTCAATTTGTGAGGTAATGATGAATAACCAGAGCAAGGAAACTTGAGTTGTATATTTAAAAAAAAAAAAACATTTGTCTTACTAAGCTGATATAACAAAATAACAGACTGGAAGGCTTATAAACAGAAATTTATGTTCCACAGCTGTGGAGGCTGGAAGTTCAAGATCAGGGTTCCAACACGATCAAGTTCTGGAGAATTCCCTTTTCTGGGTTGCAAACTGCTGACTTCTTGTATCCTTACATAGCAGAAAGAGATTGAGCTGGCTCTCTAGCCTTTTTTTATAAGGACACTCTAAATCTACTTAATTCCTCTTCCATGACATAATTGCCTCATAAAGGCACCACTATCAAATACCATCATGTTGGGTTTAGGATTTTAACAGATTAATTTGGCTGGGTTGGGAGACACAGACATTCTGTTCATACCAATACCTATATGCTTAACTTTATTAAAGTGGTACACAAAAAATCATTTCTGAGAATAGATATGTTTGGAAACAGTTTCTGTACTGATATATGTTCTTCTTTGAAAGATTACGAGGATTTGCCAATGTATCTCTTCAGGCAAGGGAAACAAAGGAAAAAATAAACAAATGGGACTATATCAAATTAAAAATCTTTTGCACAGCAAAAGAAACCATCAACAAAATGAAAGGGGAACCTACTGAATGGGAGAACATATTCGCCAATGATGCATCTGATAAAGAGTTAATTTCCAAAATATATAAAGAACTTATATTACTCGACACCAAAAAGACAAAGCAATTAAATAATGGGCAAAGGACCTGAATAGACACTTCCCCAAATAAGTCATACAGATTCCAATAGACATATTTAAAAAATGCTCTATGTCACTAATCATCAGAAAGATGCAAATTAAGATCACAATGAGATATCGTATCAAGCCTGTCAGAATGGCCATCCTCAATAAATCAACAACAACAACAAAAAACAAGTGCTAGCAAGGAAGCAGAGAAAAGGAAACCCTAGTGCACTGTTGGTGGGAACGCAAACTGGTGCAGCCGCTGTAGAAAACATTATGGAGTCTTCTCAAAAAATTAAAAATTGAGCTGCCTTATGACCCAGTGATTCCAATTCTGGGAATATATCCTAAGGAACCCAAAACACTGATTGGGAAAAATATATGCACCCCTATGTTCATTGCAGCATTCTTTACAATAGTCAAGATTCGGAAGCAGCGCAAGTGCCCATCAGTAGACAAGTGGATACAAAAGCTGTGCTACATTTACACAATGGAATACTACCCCACCATAAAAAAGGAACTCTTATTTTGTGTGACAGCGTGGATGGACCTGGAGAGTATTATGTTAAGTGAAACAAGCCAGTCAGGGAAAGACAAATACTATGTGATTTCACTTATATGTGGAATCTAATGAACAAAATAAACTGACAAAATAGAAACAGGTATGGATACAAGTAACAGACTGACAACTGTCAAAGGGGAGAGGATCTAGGGGGCTGAGTGAAAGAAGGTGAAGGGATTAAGCAAAAAAACTATCTATCTATCTATCTATCTATCTATCTATCTATCTATCTATCTATCTATCTACATATAACACATGAACACAGACAACAGTGTGGTGTTGCCAGAGGGAAAGGGGGTGGTGGGAGGTAGAGGTGAGCAAAGGGGAGGGGAATGGAGACAGAAAGGGACTTTGCTTTGGGCGGTGGGCATACGATGCCGTGAGCAGATGATGTTTCTTTGAGTTGTGCACTTGAAACCTGTATGATTTTGTGAACCAATGTGACTACACTGAATTCAATAAAAAAAGAAAAAAGACTTAAAAAGTCTCTCAGGAGATTTCAAAGAGAAATACAGAGTAATTGCAAAACACACTTTTTTTCCTTCCTAGGGCAACCTGTTTTGAGGTGGGAGCAACGAGTAGCCAGCACACTGAAATTCAGTAACTGACTTTGATTTTACAGACCATAATCCTGAACTGAGAGGAAGCAATGGGATTCAAACTAAGGCCCTTTAGTGAAGAGGTACCAGTAGTTATGTGGGGTGCCGCATATTCTAGTTTCGTTTGCTGAACAACAGAATACTCTACAGTGCTCTCATAATTACATTATGGTCACCCGCTCAATGCTGTCAACCTTGAACATTTTGAGTTCTTCTAGACAGGTAAATTAAAATAATGTGAGAAAATAATAACCCTAAATTGTATGAAACCCTTAGGAAAAATTGGTTTCTATTTTACCCGACATCTGAGTCACCACAGGTACTGTTTTTGAAAGGTGTCCTGCAATTTGCTTTTATAAAAAGTCTTCTTTTTTGTTTATTAATTAGCAGCAGGATAATCAATGTTGTAGAGCAAAAGGACACTGAAAAAAGAGGCCTGGGAGAAAGAATAATTTTATGAGTAGGCTTTTGTTCTTCCTAGTCATCTTTTCCATTAGTAAAACTCCCAAGGATTACAATGGCACATGAGCCTTTGAAGTGGCAGTGAAAGCCAGAATCAGCTAAAATATTAGTTTGTTGTCACATATAAAAATGTAACAGAGGTAGCAGTGCTTCAAGGTCAGTATGAAGGTGAAAAAGAAAAGAAAAGGATATAATTGAAAAATAGTTTTCTTTGAATTATCACCTGGAAATGGGAACATTTACTACCTTGCAAAGAGATTTTACTTTATCACTTCTGTTGACAATGAAGGCAGGTTAGCATGGTCCAAAAGGCCTTAGGAAAACATTTACAGTCATGATATTGCATTTACTTTTACGTAAGTTACACCTTACTTTACCTTGGTTTTAGTTATCATGCTACTGAAAATTATATACTACAGGATCCTAAGAAAATTTTAAGAAACAATTTGGCAACTTTTCTAGATGACAGAAAGCATGGCTTCTCTCTCCCCCCACCCCCTCTCCCTCTCTCTCTCAAATATATATTCAAAATGTCAGCACAAATGAGTTTAAAATTTAACAAAAAATGCCCTGACCTGTGTGGCTCATTTGGTTGGGTTTCATCCCACAAAGCAAAAGGTCACCAGTTCAATTCCTACTCAGGACACATGCCTTCATTGCAGTTTCAGTACCTGTTTGGGGTGCGTAGGAGATGCAACTAATCTGTGTTTCTCTTTCACATTGATGTTTCTCTCTCTCTCTTTCTCCCTCCCTCCCTTCCCCTCTCTCTAACAATCCTTTATATTTCTGTAATGTCAGTTGTTCCTTCTCTTTCATTTCTGATTTTATTTATTTGGGTCCTCTCTCTTTTCTTGATAAGTCTGGATAAAGGTTTGTCAATCTTGTTTATCTTTTCAAAAAAACCAGCTCTTGGTTTCATTGAGATTTTGTATTGTTTTTAGTCTTTATGTCATTTATTTCTGTTCTCGTTTTTATTACTTCCTTCCTTCTACTTAGGGGTAGAAGGCTTTGTTTATTTTTCTTTTTCTAGTTCTTTTAGGTGAAGAGTTAAATTTGAGAATTTTCTTGCTTCTTGAGATAGGCCTGCAATGCTATGAAGTTCCCTGTCAGGACTGCTTTTGCTGTGTCCCATAGGTTTGGAATTGTCATGTGTTCATTTTCATTTGTTTCCAGATAATTTTTTATCCCATTCATTGTTTAATAACATACAATTTAGCCACCATATGTTTGAATGTGCTCCAGGTTTTCTTTTTATTGTAGTTGATTTCTACTTTTATAACATTGTGGTCAGAGAAGTGGCTCAATATGATTTCAATTTCTTGAATTGGTTAAGACTAATTCTCTGTCCTAACGTGTGGCATATCTCTGTGAATGTTCTATGTGCACTTAAGAATAATGTGTGTTCTTCTGCTTTGGGAAGAAAAGTTCTGTAATTATCAGTTAAATCTATCTGATCTAGTGTGTCATTTAAGGTCACTGTTGCCATGTTGATTTTTTGTCTGGAAGATCTATCCATTGATGTCAGTGGGGTGTTAAAACCCCCAACTATGACTGTATTGCTGTCAATCTCTTCCTTAATGCCCACCAAGATTTTCTTTATATATTTAGGGTCTCCTATGCTGGGTGCATAAATGTTTACAAGGGTTATGTCCTCTTGTTGGATTGATCCCTTTACTATTATGTGGTGTCCTTCTTTGTCTCTCGTTATGGCCTTTGTTTTGAAGTCTATTTTGTCTGATGTAAGTATTGCTACCTCATCTCTTTTTGTTTGTGTCCATTTGCATTGAATATTTTTTCATTCCTTCCCTTTCAACCTGTGCGTACCTTTTGTTCTGAGGTGGGTCTCTTGTAGACAGCACATATGTGGGTCATATTTTCTTATCCATTCAGCTACCCTCTGTCTTCTGATTGGAGCATTTGTACACTTAAGGTTATTACTGAAAGGTACTTATTTATTGTCATTTTATTTTTTATAGCTATGTTCTTCTCTCTCAATTTCTTCTTTCTTTCTTTCTTTCTTCTTTCTTTCTTTCTTTCTTTCTTTCTTTCTTTCTTTCTTTCTTTCTTTCTTTCTTTCTTTCTTTCTTCCTTTCTTTCTCTTAAAGTAGGCCCTTTAACATTTAATGCAATATTGGTTTGGTTTTCATTGAACTCCTTTAGTTTTTTTTTAATTTTAATTTTTGGTCTGGAAAGCTCTTTATTTGCCTTCAATATTAAAGTATGGCCTTGCTAGATAGAGTAGTCTTGGGTGTACATCCTTGCCTTTCATCATTTTGAATATTTCATGCCAATCCTTCTGGCCTGCAGTGTTTCTGTTGAAAAATCAGCTGACAGCCTTACGTGAGCTCCCTTGTAGGTAATTGTATCTTTCTTGCTGCTTTTAAGGGTTTCTCCTTGTCTTTAAACTTTGGCATTTCAATTATGATGTGTCCTGGTGTGGTCCTCTTTGGGTCCATCTTGATCGGGACTCTCTGTTCTTACTGAACTTGTATGTCTATTTCCTTCACCAGATCAGGGAAGGTATTATCGATTATTTTTTCAAACAGGTTCTCTATCCCTTGACTACTCGCTTCTCTTTCTGGCACCCTTATGATCCAGGTGTTGTTATGCTTGATGTTGTCCCAAAGGTCCCTTAGACTTGCCTCATTTTTTTAAAATTCTCTTTTCTTTTTGATTCTCTGCTTGTGTGCTCACTGCTATGTTGCCCTCCAAATTGTTGATTCAATTCTCTGCATAATATAACCTGCCATTGATTCTTTCTAGCGTATTCTTCATTTCAGGTATTGTATTCTTCATTTCTGTTTTTTATGGTTTCTTTTTCCTCTGTAATGCCTACTATCTCTTTGTTTAAGTTCTCACTGAGATCATCCATTCTTTCCTTAAAGCTCTTGAGCATCCTTATAGCCATTGTTTTAACCTCTGCATTTCATGTGTTGGTTGCTTCTATTTCACTTAAATATTTCTCTGGAGATTTAACTTGTTCTTTCATTTGAGGCATGTTTATTTATCCCTATTTTATCTCAGTGTATCAGGTAGCTGTGCTATGACTCCCAAACCTGTCACAATGGCTTTATGATGGAGGTGCCTTGTTGGGCTCAGTGGTGCAGTCTTCCAGATCACCTGAGCTCAATGCTCCAGGAATGTTTCTTGTTGGTTATAGGTACCATTCTGTTGTAGTTGAGTCTTCAATGCCATTGGCCTTTTTGTGGGTGGAGTTAAACCTTCGGGCTGGCTGACTATAAGAGTAAACCTTGATCACTGTGTATGAGATGCTGTGTTGGAGTTGTTCCCAGCAGGGTCTGGTGCCTGCCGGGGTCCCCTTTGGGTGTGTTGCTTCTGTGGCTAGTTAGGTCGAGCACTTATGTGTTCTGAAACCCACTGCTGGTTGTGATTATTCTGGTTCCACTTGGGCATGGTTCAGGTATAGGTCAATGTCAGACATTGCATGTAACTGGCCTTGGGCTACCTGTAACCTATGATTTTAATACCTCAAGTCAAGCACATTTTCAAAAGAGGAAATAATCCTGAAATATAACAAACCACTGGGAAATGTAGCATCATTTGTAAATTCATTGTTACTTTAGTGACATTCTGTTACTTGTACCCCATTATGCCAAGAACAAAGCACCAAATGATGACACAACTCTCTCAGCTGGCATAGTTAGTCATAGTTTATAACTGTTGATTATTTCAATTATATTCACTTTTGCTCATTCTTCTTATTGGATAGGTGGAGGGCCTACTAGACTGAAATACAAATTTGGGCTATGTCTGCTTTTGTTAAGGAATACAGTTAAGGAAATGACATTTCAGATTTCAGAGGATTTGGTAGGAAAAAAACAATAAGTAAGACCAAAAATATAGATTGGCTATGTGTTGGGGACTAAAAGTAGCACTGGGCTTTCATCCCAGCTTTATTCTTCTCCTGATGTGTGTGTGATCTCTGAGTCTTAGTTTTCTCATTTATGAAGTAACGTTTGGAATAGATGATCTCTAAAGGAAGTGCCTTTGCAATGCTGGCAGCTGATATTTCTGTGAACTGCTTTATTTTACTGTGCAAAGATACAGGTAGTTTAGAAACAATTGGTTATTATCCCTGGCTAATTGTGCAGTTACATACGAAAAAAGCTTCAGGAGACTGAGTAACTTTTCATTTCCATTTTTTCATATTCTTAGGGATGATTTGGCTCATAACCCACAAAGACATTATGAAAATGACCCTATTCATTTTATCTATGCCATGCACTCTTAAATAATGATTACTTTCTACTGTTTCATTGCATAGCTAGAAGATGTACTTTCAATTGCATGTTAACTCCTTCTGCCCATGTAACAATTTTCTCTGTAACATTCTTGAACTATATTATGTGTACTTATGGAATAATAAAATTTTCACATATTACTTTTCTCACATAACTGTTTTAAATATGCTTCTTTCAATGGAAATTCTTCCACAAAGATTTTTTTTAATGAACCAAATGCAATTCTTATTTTTAAATCTGCAAAAGCCATTTTATGGGATATATCGAGTTCATTCTCATTACCCAGGGTTTCAAAAGAAAGAGCACCATAATGGGGTAACTCCTGTGGCGTGAAGCACTAGGCAGTGAGGGACAAAAGATAAATTTCATACTAATAGATACCGCGAATGGAATGCTTTCTATCCTGTGTGACTTTAGAAGGGGTGCTACATTTTGAAGGTTAAGAGCAAAATCAGTTTTGCAATTCAGTGAGAGTTTCATTCATATTTCTTGGCTCTGATTTGATTCCTTTTCAAGTTATACCAATAAGACAGTTATAAGATAAAATGTGTTTCATCATTCACAGTCCCTCTAATGTTAATAACTCTGAGATATTTATCATTTGAGCTGATTTTGTCCTTTAGCAACTGGTCCCATGTGGATACTGGGACCACATGCATATCAGACATCTATAAAGCATCTACTCCTATTTGTCAACTACTCCCATTTGTGTACCGCATTGTAATTTACAAAGCACTTTTGTATTTATCTCCTCAAATCTTTACAATGTCCTGAAATAGGCTGGACTAAGATTATCAATCCTCTTGAATTATATTTACTTTTACAAAGTTAATTCTGCATAGTATTTTACTTTCACAGAAAGTTGAATTTAAAATCATTTGTTAACTTCCTATTACAGTAACTGCAAAATAGCTGCATGTTAATCAATGTATATGTCCAATACTAGCACCTCAAATTAAACGTGTATAAAACTGAACTCATTGCCTTCCCAACCTCTCAATCTGCTACTTACCATCTACTCAACATATACCGAAGGGAATCGTCATCATTTTGGGTGTTACCTCATTCGTCACCATTTCCCTAATCTTTCAATCCAGAAACCCCTTTCTTTACCATGCCTTCCCGAATCAAATCAGTTACCTGGCTCTATAGCAGCTATATCAGCAACAACTGCTGTATATTTCACCCTTCCTCCTCCCCTGCCACTGCCATGGTTCTATTGCAACAGCATTATACTTGGATTGCCAATCTCTAGACTAGCTATTCTCCATTTTTCATGCTGCCAAAAACATTTTTTTCTTGAAACATAGCGTAGAATCTGCCACATCTCTCATTACATACCCTCAGGGATGAGCAGTACAAATTAATGCTTCAAAGTCCAATGTGTTTAAATTCTTTCTCAATGATTCGAACTGGGTGTGTGTGAATTCTGTCCAGTAGGGAACATACAATTGTGCCACCTAGTGACTACAGGTCACTACCTTGTTCTTCTTGTTAGAGCCCGCTAGTCCTTGCATACCTCTGTGAATGCCTCAGACTCACGCTGTGGCTGAGGGCTCTCGATGGTAAAAGTTAGAACTCTCACTCTAACCATAGTCTTCATCTTGGTCTCTCTTGCCCTGTGCTGCCCACTTCCTTAAACCAAGCATTAAAAACATCGCCTGTATAATTTTGTTAACCAGTATCACCTAATAAATTCAATTTAAAAAATAAATCCATAAAATAATAAATAAGTAAGTAAATGAAAAACGCAAAATTATTTTCATTTAGCCTAGTACAGAGGATGGCGTTCATTATGTTTATTTTTTACCACCTTTGTTGAGCCTCATGAGAATCTACCAGCATTGCTTCTTTAGAAATTGTGTGACATAGTGGACAAATATTGGCTTCGTGTTCACACAAACCTAGTTAGAAGTCCTAGATCCTCCACTGGTTGTCTAATTTGGGGGCACGTCATTTGACTTCTCTAGGGTTTTGAATCATCTTCCCAACACAAATATGTATACATTAGTATCTACTGACTGAGAAAATATGGAATGATAAAAATATTGTCCAGCCTCGGCTGGTGTAGCTCAGTGGATTGAGCACGGGCCTGCCAACCAAATGGTCGCCAGTTTGATTCCTAGTCAGGGCACATGCCTGGGTTGCAGGCCAAGTCCCCAGTAGGGGGTGCGTGAGAAGCAACCACACATTGATGTTTCTCTCCCTATTTTTCTTCCTCTTTTCCCCTCTCTCTAAAGATAAATGAATAAAATCTTTAAAAGAAAATGTTGTCCAGAGTTAAAGAACGCTTAAATGCATTTACGTGTTACTATATAATAGTATGTGTATGTATATATATACACACATATATTTATGATAGATATCATTTGTAGTTAATATTTTATATACACATAAATTTGTGTTTCTTTGCCATAATTCTATGGTCGCTTGTGATCCATAGACCACTTGTTTCTGTGACAAAGGCTGCTAAGTGGCTTCCAATATCCATTCTCATCTTATTATATGATCAAATACCTTTTAGTTGGCTACATAGAGGCCTAAATCATGATTTTATTCCATGGCCTCTCATGCCACTATGAATGGCCATGTCACTAAGTTAAGACCAATGGGATGTCAGCATAAGTGGAATGTGCAAAATCTGGCAATGCTAAAGGAAAAGTATGACCTCTTCTTCATTTATCATCCCTCTCCTGATGGCTGCAGTACAGAAATTATGTCTGAAGCTGGAGCAGCCACTTTGGGTAATGAATTTGAAACTATGTTGCTAAAGGGAGAGCGAAGATACTGTGACCCAGGAGCACTGATTATTGCGGAACACGCATACCAGCCTGACCCACCAAGCTGGACCTTTATGTGAAAGAAATACATTCTAAGCCATTACTATTTTATGTTTTCTTTTATAACAACTGAATAATATTCTAATTAATGGAGTTGGAAACCACTGAAATAATGTATATAAAAGAGCTGATCAGTGCTGGTGACCTCTTGTGATTGCTTAGGTCAGTTCCTCCCTTTCTTGCACTAACTACCCTTGGGTTTGTTCTATTGCACTTTAATACTGCTGGGTTATGGACTTGTGGGCCTGTGAAAAACCAGAAATATCTCTGTTCCCGTAGGAAGCACATCCTATGCTATGTTAGTTATTTTGACCTTCATGAACACTCATGCATAGCAGTTCTCTGAGAAGCCCTCTGAATTCTCTGAAGCTATCATGTGCAGTACTTATTGTAAGAGGCACTTTTGATTATTAGCTTCACTGAAAGTAATAGGCAGGCAGATTTGTGGTGCTGTTCCCATGAGTATTCAAGATAGCATTGTGACTTCGCGATGCTTCTTGTTATTCGCAAGCTGATTAGATAGAATGTTGAAACCAAATGGAAAATGACACAATGTATTACCTTTACAGAGTATATTATGAAAATGTTATAAACAATAAAAATTCTCCAGAATTAATAGAATATAAAGCACTCTTTTTTTCCTAGTGAAATTATATGTGGAATTGGACCATATCTGGGTAGTAACGAAACATCCTGTTAGCTTTCAATTATATTCTGGAACAACAGTTCTCTCTCTCTCTCTCTCTCTCTCTCTCTCTCTCTGTCTCATAGATATTGAAATTAGGGGTTTAAACCAGAAAATAATCCAATTTACTGGACATTAAATTAATTACATTATAATGATTAGATTCTGACATTTTAATATGCATGTGCAAATGTACTAAATTATTTAGGAAGCCAAAATCATCACATTCAAATCTGAAAGTTTAATGGTTGCAAAGAGGCATATTGGCTGAGCTACAAACAATAAAATATCACCACATACCCTTTTTTTATGTGATACATTATTCCTTCAACTTTACAATGTTAGTTTGGGGTATTTAATGCTATTAACTGTTGCAATGAGATATTGTGAAGTTTTGTTCTTTCTTTATTAGGATTGAGGGTATTTGCCTACAGCCAAATACTTAAAGAACTCTGCGCTTAATGTTCTGCTCCTAACTAACGGTGCATCACTGTGGCACCTCCATTAGCTTGTTCAATATTCCAGAGACTGCTATGCCTGGCAATTGGAGAGCATCAGGAAGATAAACTCTATGACAGCCATCTATTTATTCATAAATGGAGCTTATCTATTGACAACTTAAATGTTAATGAATAAATAAAGGACTCAGGACTCATTCACAATTGATGCAAGATGAATTATCTCTGTTTTTTCTCTCCAAATAAGGAACTTGCATGGAAACTGAAGCAGGGATCTTCCCTCAGTAAGTCAGTCATACTTTCAACTTGCAGAGTCAGAAAAACAATTCTCAAAGCATAGGTTTAGTTTCAGAGATAAAGAGAGAGAAGAAGTTTTTAAGAAAAATGGAATTTGGCTGTCACTTTCAAAAACCGCATAGATGATTATATAGGCTATGCCAAAAGAAACACGGACAAGCAAGCAAAGTATAGCCAAAGACATAGAAATTGAGAACAGGCTGACAGTGACCAAAGGCGAGAGGGGAGGGGAAAATGGGAAAAGGGTGAAGGATTTACAGGAACAATTATAAAGGACACATGGACGATAACAAGGGCGGGGGTGGAAACAGGGGAGGGAGGGGGCAAGCGCTAGGGTGGTGGGAGGGGTAAGGAGAAAAGACAGAAATCTGTATTTGAACAACAATAAAAATGTTTCAAAAAATAATAAATAATATTTTTAAAATCTCCATAAAAATAAATAAAGATACATTAGAGGATTAATAAAAACAAAAGAAACATGGACCCTTCCAGGGCCACATGGACCCTATTCCTAATTAGTATGCTGGCTGTGAGCTAGTGCCATAGTTTTCAGGGCTGGTACTGACCAAGCCTATCCAACAGCATTAAGAGAATGCCATGATCACGCACACTATGAAAAATATATTTAACCTTCAATATCTGAATGGCTATGGCTTATTAAAAAACACCTTTAAATGGCAGCACTGTAATAACCATAAAGAGTTGCACTCACATACGTAGCAGAAACTATTTCATGGCAATATGTTCTACCGACACGAGCATATTTCTCTCTGTAGATTTTTGGGGTGGAGAAAACTGCTCTTCTGGAAAGTAGTAATGTAGACATGAACTATTACTGGAGGAAGGAGAGTGATTAATCCATATTCTGCAACAGTTCCTCCGTAAGCTAGAGTGTAAAAAGGACAGAGTCCTTAGCCTTCTTGGTTCAGTTGTAGTTGCTTGCTTGTTATCTTTGGAACTGAATGTGTAGGCGTACTAATGCGTTTGTGGGAAAGAAAAGGTGATTATGTATTTTATGAAATTATAAGGTAGCTTGTTCTGGATCTCATACTGGTTCATGCTCTAGTTTTCTTCTTCTTTCTTTCTTTTTTTTTTTTTTTTGTAAAAAAAGGTTGTAGGGAGGCCAGATTTCTCAGGGATATAGATTTTTGTCCAGTTAAAGGTCAGGTGCTGAACCATTGATTTGATTGCTGAGCTGTTGGGTCATTAAGGTGCCTGAAATAATGTTGTTACAAATGTTCATTGGTGAGCCAGTCTGGGACTCTGTACTTAGGACTTGCATTAGCATCTGTGGAAAATACTAAGTTGAATTTTGCCTTTGGAATGTCAAAAAAATGTAGTCAGAGTTATGTATGCCACAAGAATAAAATGCTTGTATGTGAAACTACTTGTGATTTAGGATCTACAAATGTCCCCTTCCTTGCCAAACCTTTTTCTGTGGCCTGAAATTCCATTATTAGAGATTTCTTCTTTTTTCTCTTTCATTCAAAACTGTGGCAACCCCAGAGAGTGAGATGACCAGGGACTGGATTATAAAACCTTGTTCACACATACTGGACTTCACGGAGGGAGCTCCACTGTGTTTACAAAGAGAATAAATAGGAATGCTCAGGGTCTAGAGCAGGGGTGTCAAACTCATTTTCACCAGGGGCCATATCAGCCTCACAGTTGCCTTCCAAGGTCCAAAATAATGTTAGGACTGTATAAATGTAACTACTCCTTAACTGTGAAGAAGTTGAAATTACATTTGGCCCTTAGAAGGCAACTGTGAGGTTGATGTGGCCCCCAGTGAAAATGAGTTTGGCACCCCTCGTCTAGAGAAAGGTATTGAGAGAATGGATAGAGATGCCAAGCCAAATTGTTACTTCTTCAAAATATTGCTAAGAAAAGAACGTGTTGATCCTATTTTACAGAATCCAAAGAAATTGAGTAAAGCTCATAAAAGGAGAAGCACTAGACTTGGAATCCAGGGCCCCTGTCACAGCCTTGACGCACACTGCGTGCCCTACAATGAGTCAATGAACTCCTACGAGGAAACTATGCTTCCTCATATAAAACACAGTCATTTGAGTTGATTCTCTTGAAGCTCTAGCATTCTAAATTATAGATTTTAGATGGCTAGATTTTAGAATTTGGTCGATTATCCACCGAAGGGCATAACACCTAGCAAACTAATGAATGATGGTTCCATTTCAACTTCTATTTACCAAATTAATTGCTTATCCCATACAGTCTTCCTTGATTGTTGTTGAGGATGATTTTTAAGTTATGTTTTGTTTTGGAATTTCAGAAGGAATGTTGTATTTTCAGATACATCATAGATGAAAGGGTATCTACTTTTGATTTTGTCACTAAGCTTCAAGAAATTCCACTTTACACTCCATATATCTGTCCTTCATGGATGTATACATAAAATACATCACAGTTGTATTTTAGCTTTTACATTTTTTTCGGCCAAACCCAGAATTTAATAATTCTAGATGGATGTCATATAGCAGTGATTTAAAAGAACAACTTCTAGTAATCCCTAAAGTATTTCTGATGTAGCCATATTTTCTAGCTACCTAAATTCTGTTCATAAACTTCTTATGGGAGTTTTATGGCCTCTGAGAGTAAGTATCCTCATGTTGGGTAGTTTAGGTGTTCACATCATAGCATTTTGGTGACTCTTAGTCATTTCCTTGTGAGTCAACAAATTCAGACTGCTTACATGCTCCTATGTTCTTCCAACTTCCATGCCCAGAAAATTTTATATATAGAAACAGAGATATGAGAGAGAGAGAGAGAGAGAGAGAGAGAGAGAGGCATAGGGAGAGGGAGAAAGAAGAAGGCTCACATATGAAGAAACTTGAAAAACACTGGTTTTAATCTGGACCAATTTAATGCAATTTCACAAACATTTACTGAGCATGTACTATTTTTTCCTACCCTGCTTATAGAAGGTAAAAGCTAGTTACTGCCTTCAGGGAGATCCCAGTCTATATTACAAAGGTGAATTTCATCCTTCTGTTCTCTTGTACATTCGTTTTAAAGCAGAAATTAATTAGGTTTGAAAAGTTCCCCAATAAATCTATAGTCTGCTGGATATATATGACTTGGCATTTCTGCTAGACTCTTATGAGAATTAAAAAAGGAAAACAAACAGAGTCGATGCCACTCTCTGGAATCTTATGTAACTGTCATTGGTGAAACAGTTCCACATAGAACCACATCTCAAGGAATCCTAGTTTTCCTTCCAGTGATGATATGGACTAAGCTTTCAGGTAAAAGTTAGAATGGACCAAGGCCTCACATCTTTCCGTCTTAAGGTACCCTTATACCTTCATTCATTTTATTGATACATATGCTTGATGTAACTTAAATCAAATCCTGATCATTTTGCCTCTAGGCGATGATGTTAACTACAACCAAGTTATCTTTTTTTGGCCTTTATTGTTGTTCAATTACAGTTGTCTGCATTTTCTCCCCTCCCCTCCCCCTCCAATCCCTCCTCCCTTCCCTGCCCCCTCCCCACCCTTGGTTCTGTCCATGTGTCCTCTATAGTGTTTCCTGTAAACCGTTCTCCCCATTGTCCCCTCCCCCCTACC
>PVJI01018354.1:0-33495 GCA_004026765.1 Micronycteris hirsuta | reverse complement strand
CTGCTGTATATGGCCTGGAAGGAGTTAGGGGTCCTTCTAGTAGAGGCAGAAGAAATACCAGAAGCAAAAACTAGAGCTTCAAGTCAAATTGAAGAAAGAGCAGCAGCCAGGACAGATGTGATTTCAGGAACTGAAGGGCTCGACTGGACTGGGGTGTGAGGTATTGCCTGAAAATGTGGAGCAAGGTTGTAAATAGTGGCTGCAGCTGAAAGTGAAAGGGAGGCCCTCTTTCTCTGCAGCTGAACAGCATTGCCTAAGTTCATTGTTCATTTTTGCAACAAATGTTCAGCAAACTTTGGGGGAGGGGTCTTCTGCTCTATGAGGGGCCTCTGGTTAGACTAAGCTGGATAGGTAAGGTGAATAAGGCCTGGTTCTTTCTTTCTTTCTTTTTTTTTTTTTTAAGATTTTTTATTTATTTTTTAGACAGAAGGGAAGGGAGGGAGAGAGGGGGAGAAACATCAATGTGTGGTTGCCTCTCATGTGGCCCCCACTGGGGACCTGGCCTACAACCCAAGGCATGTGCCCTGACTGGGAATCGAATCAGTGACCCTTTGATTCACAGCCTGCGCTCAATCCACTGAGCTAGGGTCTGGTTCTTATTCACTCTTAAGTTCTTAACTGATGATGGAGACATACAAAAACAGGTTTGCTAATACAGGGGTTAGCGAGAGGCAGACAGGTGGTAGAATGCAGTGGGCTAGTGCCATGGTAGAGAGAGGAACAGGGCATTGTGTGAGTACAGAAGATGGCTGCCCAAGTCCATCTGGTGAGGTCACAGAAGGTGGCTGTTCCTCCTTTAGCCTCTTCAGTGACCTGTCTATACACATGGCCAATTCTGAAAGCAGGAGCAGCCTCAAAATTGAAGGGTAACCAAATCAGGAGTTTATCAGACATTCTAATTCCCATTGATGGAACTGGACAAGGTAGTTGGTGTGTTTTGAATGCCTGAATAGGGCATGGCTGTGACACCTGTACCGCTTTATATGGCTGCATGTCTTGGTTCCATCACCCCTGGAGCTTGTGTGGTTACTGGACATAAACATCTTGGTGGCTCTACTATTACTCCTGCATGCTGATATGCAGCAATGTTTAGGTAAGGTTTGTATTTCCCCTTCAATAGCGTCCATCATTACCAGGAGCGGCATGTTTGAGGATGCTTTGAATGTATACCTAGGTACTATAGAATGTTTTAGAGGTGAGAAATCACCTGTCTTTGCTAATAATGTGGTTTGATTCTACGCCTTGGGTCCAATATAAGCCCTGATGGAAAACCTGCTGACTTGTTCTCTTCAGAAAATGAATATTTAGAATAGAAGAAAATCAACCATTGACGGATGACTCTGAGTTGAACTTGATGAGAATGAACCCAAGAAAAAGCATGTTGAAGGATTTCCGATGGACTATCCCTGTTGTGCTTAGGACTTCCTTCACTTCCTCTCCACTAATACCTGTCTTAGAGTTAGCATCCTTGCCTGTGCTTAATGTTTTTCATGCCAATCATACTTGAGTCTGGAGGGGTAAGGGGGAGGGGAAGGAGAGGGTTTCACACTTTATAACTTGGTGCTATTTCTGGTTGCTGCTTGAGGAGTTCCTTCCTTGAGCTTAAGTGGATGAGCAGACAGGAACCTTGCAGAACTCTGGAATTTTGGTATTACGTGCAGTGGGATTTATTTTGGATCTGTTTGGACCTGGTGTAAAAGTGTGTGGAAATTCAAAATATTAAGGGGCAACAGTTTAAACAAATTTATTTTTTAATTACAGTTGACATTCAGGGGCAGTAGTTTTGACTCAGCTGGTTTTAACTGCGTAGCTTTCATGTTACTAAATTGCTCTGAACTTTCGTGTTTTAATGCTTCATTTGGTGAGTGGAGAGAAATATATTTTAAAAGTGGTTAGCACGAGGTATAACATAGGAACAGTCAGTAAACAGAAATAAATATGGGACAGTCTGTTTAGTGCCAGGGCAAAGAACCTGGAAGGCAACAAATGTATAGCTTCCAAGCCTGAATGAAACCGAAATTGGATCTTTAGAACCTGCATATTTCAATGCGGTCAGTCCTCTGTCCCAGGGGTTACAAACGTGTGGTGCACAGGCCTCAAGGATGTGGTGCAAAACCATCCTTTGGGGCTCAAGAAGAAAATATTAGACCTGCTATTCATGGTTATTTACTTAAAGTTTTGTATTACAAAGATTTGAAAAAAAAACACACACAAAAGTAAAGAGCATGGCATTAAAATGCCCCCGTGTCTTACCCAGCCGCAACAGTATTAACTCACGGTCAGGCTGGCTTCACCTCTGCCTCCACCCACTCTTTCCCTCCCTCTGGTTATTTTGAAGCTAATTCTAGATATCACATCATTTTATCCATAACATTTTTATTGCATTCTTATTTAGTTTCTGTATTTTAAATGCTTTATAATATACATAATATTGATATACCAACATGTAGAATTTGCAATCCACATGTCAACACAAATATTTTGGAGGGTATATACTTAGTTTTTTATGATGGTATGCTTGAACAAAGCCATCACTATTGAGTCCCCTAGCCCTTTACAAATAGTTAGTATTTTTGCTCAGCAACCTCTTTAGCCTTCCAGAAGTAATGCTTCTTTTGGGAAGCTCCTCTGGAACCCATTTATTCTCCCTTATACATTCCACATGGCCCTCGTTTTCAGGCCTGGCCTTCCACTCAAGGCTGTGAGGTTCTTTGTTTTCTTAGTGCCATTCAGTGTGGGCCATGTCTTCTGCCGCCTGTTCTCTCCTCCCAGAGGAGGAAGGAGTGAGAAAGGGACAAGGAAGATACACTGTAGGTGGGAGAGAGAGGAGGGTGGAAGAGGAAAAGCCAGACTGCATACATACTTGTCTAATAATCAGCAGATATTCACTGGGCGTCTCATTTTGCAGAAATGGAGGCTGGAAGAGGGCAGAAATACAGGACATCCACATCTTTTGAGAGCTCACGTCTGTTCAGGGAGGCTACCCAATTTGTATAGGTCAAGACAGTATAGAAGGAAACTCTAAAATATGGGACCTAGATTACACTGAGTGCTATTGAACCGAACATTTACAGGGGTCAGTTAGACTAAGCGAGTGATGGGGGCTGGGTGTGGGTTAGTGAAGGCTGGCGGTGCTGTCGTACTGGAGGGCACGTGCCAGGCTGACGGGAGGCAGGTGCTACTCAGCACCTCCAATGGTTGCCACTGTCATTGCTGGTCCGGTGTTGGCGCGTGCCTCAGTTTTTCAGGAGAAGCTGGATATCTGGTTTTTAGACGAAATCTCTTGATTCTTAACATGTTGGCAACCAATTCAGATTTTCTGGGCCAAACCAAACATGTCTGCAGGCTGCATCAGGCCAGAGGCCACCAGTTCACAGTGACTAGATTAGAATTATTCAGTGGGTCCCAGGAGGTAAAATCAGTGCTTGTGTGTAAAGTTGTGGGGAAGCAAGTTTCTGTGTAATAGTAAGGGAAACATTCTGATAGAATTCTAAATTGGACTGCTTTGGAAGATGAGCTTCTTGTCATCATAGTTACTTAAAGAAATAATGCCTGGCACCAAATAAAATTCAGCAACTATGATTGACCAGAGGTATCCACCATCAGTTAATTTCTGATGCAGTGAAGGTTATGAGAAAGGAGGTTCTGGATGCTTAGAGAAAGTATGTTGACCTTGCGGTGGGATGGAAAGGGATTCTGAAAATCCTCCTGGAAAAAGCGGAATGAATAGGAATTGGTTAGTCAAAGAATGGAGTTCTCAGAAGTCTCCTTTGTAATGGCACCTTCGAGGCATGAAAAGATAGCGTTAAGGTTTGGAGTTTAGAGCACTACAGGGAAGTGGGGGTGCAGAAGAGGTCACATTGTGAGATCTTGGATCCTTCATGCCAGTTGCAGCTTATATGGCAGGTCATAGAACACCCAATTTTTATTAGCGTGAAGGTGAAAGCAGCCTGCTGCCTTATGTAATTGAACAATCTGGGGTAGATTTTTGGGCAGGGCTGGATTAGGGCTCAAACAATGTGGTCAGTACCCTATTTCACTCTCTTCGCATACCCGCTTTTCTTAACTAGGTTCTCCCTTTTGTTTCAACATGGCTGGCAGTAGCTTACCAGTGTTTGAATTGGGAACTGGCTGCTGCTTGTGCCCGAGTCTCTTGTACTTGGAGATGTGCTCCGGGAGAGAGGACCTAGAAATCTGGAGAAAGCTTGGTACCTATCACTCAGCTGAAGGATTTAGGATTCAGACACCGTCAGCAGCCACCAGCAGCCAGAGCCTGACCCATATCTAGACTCTGCCTCCCCAGGCTCAGTTTAGGAGGGCCCGCTTTGTGGTCTTCCTGCTTCTGGCTCACAGACTGGCTGGCTGGCTAGCTTCCCACTGTGGTCTCGCGGTCTGCCCTCATGGCTTGTACAAATCCAGGCTCAGCAGGGCTGCCCTTGGCATGCCTTTTCTTCTTGACCTCTCAGGTCCACAGATCACTGGGTGCCATGGGAACTGGGAAGGACTGGAGAGAAAGTCAAATCTACTTCCCTTATTTTACAGATGAGAAACAGGCCCTGTGGGAAATCGGCTGCCTGGATGCCATACCAGCAGTAAGTGGTAGACTTAGAACTCAAGTTTTAGTCTTAGGACTCTTGCTTTGACCCTTTTCACAATACTGTGGGAGCTCCATTTTTCCAAAGGAAGGTTGCCTTAAAACGGAAAGCAAACTTGACTTAATTAAGAACCTTTACATTCCTCTTCTGAAAAAAAAAAAAAAAAAAAAAGTCTGGCTTAGTTATTTTATGGCTGAAAACTTAAAGCTAATAGTCTTATTTGGCAGCTGACTGGGTTTTTTGTTTTGTTTTGTTTTTAACTTAAGCTGTTACTGCGCTGGCCGATATGTCTCAGTGGTTGGAGCATCATCCCCTGACCTAAAGGTTGGGGGTGTGACTCCCAGGCAGGTCACATACCCAGGTTGTGGGTTCATTCCAGGTGATGATCCTACATATGATCCCCGGTCCTGGCACCGGTCCCTGGTCTGGGTGCTACGGAGCAGCCAGTCAATGCTTCTCTCACATCAGTGTTTCCCTCTCTGCCTTCCTCTCTTTCTCTAAAAAAAGCAAATAAAAATGTCCTCGGGTGAGGATAAAAAAAAACTTGTTACTTAAATACCTAGAAGTCAGTGAGCCACTGAAGAATTATGGAAGTTCTCAGACTTACTATAGTGTTTTTAGATATTTTTCAGAAGAGCACATGTAAATGGTCAATAGCTATTTATAATTGTGAGCCTGTACCACCAAAATTAATTTTTTGTTACAAAGGTACAGAATAAAAAGAAACAAATACTTTGGGGAGGAACAGTGGTTGTGTGTGTGTGGTGTTTGTAAAAGCCACAGAAGGAAATTCCACCTGTAATTTTCAGGCAGACTTCTATATTGAATTTCAGGACCTGCATCTCTCTTCATAGTCATTTACAGTCCCCAGGAGTAGGAAGTAAGTTTGTTCTTTCGCTTCCTCCTTCTCCTTCAGAAATTACAATAGTGTTACTACTTTGGAAGAGTTGTGTGACTTGATCATGAAACAAAATGTGATGATGTCATGTGAATGACTTGTTACTTCGCCCTCTTCTGAGTTCAAAAGAAGTTTCCCCTACCATACATTTTCATAGTTAAATAATTTCTGAATTAATTACAGTTAGAAAAGTTCCAATACTTAAGCACTGGAGTGGATCGACTGGAGAGTGGCTTGGTCCATCGTTTCCCTGGAACTAGTGTGCTTTATTGGGACTGTAGGGTGGAAGCCAGTGGAGCGAATTCTTATCTGTTGTATGTGGTAACGTTTGTTTCCCTTCCAACCATAACAGTTATTTTAAAGACTCTGTCAAAGACCAAGACTGCAGCACTTTTTTCTTGATTCCCCTTGGATATTTCCTGAAATTTTCTTTTTTTTTGCATGGAGTATTTTAAAAGCTACTCCAAGGCCCTGGTGGAAGGGCAGTGGAAATCTGCAAGCCAGTGAGAATGAATCTGAATTTTTAATTAGGCTTTGAGTTGCTTCTTCAAAGTGTGGAGACATCATTAGTGATGTAAGTCTTGTTGCATTAGCAGAGACTGACATTTTACTTCAAACAGGGAGAGTGCAGCTGTCCTGTGCAGATAAAAGTTGCCAAGTGCGGAATAGCAAGGTGGATTGGTAGATAATTAGCTGTCCCACATTACTGCAGTGTGGAGGAAGCCTGCCAGTCATGGGCAGGAAGGAGGAATTATTAGGGGGAGAAAATCCAAGTGTGTCACGAAGCAATTTGAAATCACTTCAGCTGCAGCAGAGCTGATAAGGCGTATGTTAAGGAACCAAGACAAACTGAGTCTAGTATATGATGGCCAACTTTCTTTAAAAAAAAAAAAAAAAATTAAAAGGAGGAAGGGCCAGAAATTAATGACCCGCAAGTACACTGAAGTACAGATTTATCAGTCTGCTCTGACTCTATATAAAATAATAACAAATTTAAAATAGTCTTCCTATTTCTGTGTCACTTGAAAATAAAGTAAGGGTTCTATCTAGAAAAGAAATCACAGGGAAGCCATGAAACTTGAGAATTACTGGGCTATGTTTAGCCACAATACGACTCGAAGGAGAAATTTTGAAGGATGTCACCTCCCTGATATGGGTTACAATATTTATAAATGATTTGAGGATACTTTTATGGCCTTATTGGTGGAATATGTGTACTATGTAGATATTCTTAGCTTCCCAGATCAGATGAGATCAGGTGCATTCACTGTGGTTTGGCCTTAGACTACGTAGATATTCTTAAAAGTTTTACTGTGATCATCACATTTATCTCTAGGAAATGAGAGGTGTAGAAAGACCTGTTGGGTTTTTTTGTTGTTGTTGTTCATCCTCAATCATTTGCTAACTCAAATGAAACTTCATGGAACTTTGCTGGCCCCTGCCAGGACACTGGACTCATTTGTCCTAATTCCATGCATGGTTGTTGATTGGCTTTCTCCAAAGCCAGCGTGTCTCCTGGCAGTCCAGAGGCAGGAGGTGCTGAAGCATGGGTGCTGTGCTTGTCTTGGGTAGTGTCCTCTGGATGAGAGCTGTCCTTGGCCAATGCAGGAGAGCCAGTTTTTTACCGTGTTCCTACTTCTGCTCCCTCCCTAGGAAACTGTCACTGCGTTGTTGCTGCCCTGGGCAGGTTTGGAGAAAGCTGGGAGAACTGAGGTTTTTGGCAATGTTGGCTATTGGATCCAGAGTTGCTTTCAGTGACCCTGTGTGAAACAGGGATAGTTGCCCCTCCATAGCCTTGGAAGGGATTAGACTCAGTGTTGATTGTGAAGCAATTTCATTTGCTGTGGGTTGAGATCCCTAGAGATAGTGGAAATTCAGACGGCTGTCAGGAGGCCTGGAAATTTCATTTGCATATGTGTATATTCAGATAATAAATGTGGGCAAGAGTTGCAAACAAGAAAGCTTTGTACAGATGAGAGCTATTAGAGCATGAACTCCCATGAGAAAGAGCCCAGATTTATTCATTTGTAGGTCTGGTATGGTCAGCACTGTTTTTAGCACATGGTGAGAACTCAAAAATGTCTGGGCTATAGAAATGGTGTGCCCATCTTTGAATAGACTGGATAACTCTCTAAAAGTTATTATAGCAAACTTTTACTACTATGTTTCATGTGTTAATTTCATTACTTTAGATTTAGAGTGAATTGTCTTGAGCCTTTACTTGCTAGTAAAGATTGAAAATGTTTAAGATGAGTGAAAGTGTCTAGCAGTGTATCAAGCACATTAGAACACCAAGTATTAGGTGCTTCCGATGTTTAATTTTTTCCTATTAGAGAAAGTTGGATTTACGTTGAGGACATTTAGGCATATAAAACAATGGAAAAATGTATGTATACTTGCAAATTGTGTGCTTAGAACTACTTTATCCTAGAGGTTAAATTCATTGGTTAATTTGCTTAGCAAATGTTTATTGAGCATATACTATATGTCCGGTACTGCACTTGGATTTGAGTCTGTGATTAATAAAAAGAAACATGATCCCTATTCTTATGGAGTGCACCACTTACTAGGGGAAATAGACATTAAAGAAATAAACATACAAATAAATATACATGACAAATTTTGAGTAGTGTTATGAAGGAGACAAGGACAGAGTACCAGGGAGAGCCTTTAAAAATATGTCAGATATGTTACTTCGCTTAAAATTCACTAAAGCTCCTCATCTGACTTGAAGTAAAACCCCAAATTACAGTGGCCTTCACAGCTAGATATGATCTGACTGTGAAGCCATAGCCTGGTATCTTTGTGGCTTCTCTCCCCGTACCTCACCAGGCTCCCACCCTTCCCACATGCACATACGCTGTCCTTCCAACACTCTAAGCACATGCCTGCCCAGGTAACTTTGTTCACAGCTGCTTTCCTGTGGAATGGTGCTTGGCACTGAGAATCACTCAATAAACGTCCAGTTATTGGACAAGGATGAGGGGGAGTGACAACTCTCTACCTGTTGGTGCGGGAGGGAGTCTGAGGAAGTGATGGAAGAGGGGAGTTCATCAGGGGTGGACTTGGAGGGCTAACGCAAGGAGAAGGAGCCAGAATTGGGGAGGAGTTGGGGACTAGCAGAAGGAAAAGGGAGAATGAAGGGAGAGTTGGAGAACAAGCATTCCAACAGAAGGAAGAGCCTGCTTGGAAAGGCAGGACTTTGACATGCTTGAAGAACTGAAAGGAAGCTAGGCAGCTAACCAGCATGACAGCAGAAGGGTGGTACAGGTGAAGAATTTGGATTCTTATTCCTAATCAATGCAAATATAATCATTTTCTAGTAACTCTTTTGGTCATACCCTTACTGATAAGGACCCGTTAGAAGGGCGAAGATGCTGGTGAACGACCCTGGATCTGTAGACGTCTGGAAGTAGGAGTGTCTGTAGCAGGCCATTTGTTTCTCTCTCTTCCGGTAGAGACAGAAGGGAAACTGTAGCTTCATTAAAACAGATCATGGAGAAAAAAATTTTATTTATTTATTTTTTCAAAAGATTTTATTTATTTATTTTTAGACAGAAGGGAAGGGAGATAAAAAGAGAGGGAAACATCTCTGTGTGGTTGCCTCTTGAGCACCCCCTACTGGGAACCTGGCTCACAGCCCAGGAATGTGCCCTGACCAGGAACGGAACTGGTGACCATTTGGTTCACAGGTCCGCACCCCATCCACTGAGCCGTACCAGCCAGGGCGGAGGAAAAAAATGTTAAAATGTAGTTTTATTGTTCTGTATCTAGAATTTAAAAAATTCATGTTCTCCATGTTATTTTTCTTTTTCTTGGCCCCTCCAAAAAAACCCCAACCAAACTTCTAGAGCCAACTCTGAATACAGTACAGGAATACCTTTTTTATTGCACTTTGTCACGCTTTGCAGATATTGCATTTTTTACAAATTGAGGGTTTGTGGCAACCCCACACTGAGCAAGTATGGGTGCCATTTCCCAACATGCTCAGTTGATGGTTAGCATTTTTTAGAAATAAAGTATTTTTAATTTATATACGTTACTTTTTAAAAAAGATATAATGCCCAATGGACTACAGTGTAGTGTAAACATAATTTTTATGTGCATTGGAAAACCCCCAAAATCATGTGACTTACTTTATTGTGATATTTGCTTCATTATTAGTGGTTGGGACTGAACCTGCAATATTGCTGAGTTGTGCCTGTAGTGAACTCTTTTTTTTTTTTTTAAGGTTTTATTTTTTATTTTTAGAGAGAGTGGAAGGGAGGGAGACAGAGAGGAAGAGAAACAGCAATGTATGGTTGCCTCTCACGTGGCCCTCACTGGGGACCTGGCCTGCAACCCAGGCATGTGCCCTGACTGGGAATCGAACCGGGACCCTTTGGTTCCCAGCCCACACTCAATCCACTGAGCTACGCCAGCCAGGGCATGAACTCTTGCTGTAATGATTCTGATGTACTTTTCCTCCATTGTAATACACTGATTGATCGATGGATTGATTGATAGAGTTATATACAGTAAAATGTACTCTTTTTTCCTCCCTACAAATAGCAAAGATCACTTTAAAAAAAATCAGTTTTTTAATGTGGCTTCGAAACTTTAGAATGAAAATTTTGTGAGGTGTATCAAACGTTATTTTTTCATTCTTTTAAAAAATTGTGGTAAATTATACATAACATACAATTTTCTGTTTTAACTTTTGTTAAAATACACAGTTCTGTGGCACCAAGCGCATTCACATTGTGGTGCAGCCATTTCCACAACTGTCATCTTCTCGAACTAGAACTCTGCACCCGTTGCACAGAAACGCTTCACTCCCACCCACCCTCAGTCCTCAGAAACCACTGTTTACTTTCTATACATTTCACTGCATTAGGTACCTCATATAAGTGGAATTGTATATTTGCCCTTTTGTGACTGACTTATTTCACTTACCATATCTTCAATGTTCATGCATGTTATAGCATGAATCAGAATTTACTTCCTTGTTGAGGCTGAATAATAGTCCATTGTATGTACGTATTGTATTTGTCCATCCATCCATCGATGGACACTTGGGTTGCTTCCATCAATTGAGTACTCTAATCACTGCTACTGTAAACATGGGTGGTACAAATACTTGAATCCCTGCTTTCAGTTCTTTTGGGTCTATACCCCAAATTCCAAGAAGTGGAATTGCTATATCATGTGATAATTCTCTGTGTAATTTTTTTTGAGGAACAGTCATGCTTTTTTCCATAATGCTGTACCATTTTATATTCTTATCAACGGTGGACAAAAATTTTAATGTCTCCACATTCTTGCCAACACTTGCATTTTTTAAAATAATAACCATCCTCATAAGTTTGAAAATGTACTCTCTTTGGTGTTGAGTTCTGAGTTTTTATAAATGCACAGCCTTGTAACTGTCACCCAATGAAAACACACTTTCATCAGCCCCCCAAAGTCAGTCTGTAGTAGGACAAGGACAAAATTTCTTTGTAGTCAGTTCCCCCACCCCCTCACCTGGAGCTCCTGGAAACCATCTCCAGCTCTGCAATTTTACCTTTGCCAGAATGGTGTATAAACGGATGCATTATGGTGTGCATTTTGAGTGTGGATTTTAAATGTAGCATAATACATTTGAGATTCAGCTATATTGTGCATATCAGTAGTTCATTTCCTTCTACTGCTAAGTAGAATTCCGTTGTGTGGGTGTACCACAGTCTGTTTATCCATTCACCAACTGAAAACCATTTGGAATTTTTTGAGGTCATAAATCTACCATAAACATTCCTATATGTTTATTCATGGACAAGTTTTTGTTGGAATATATGCTTTCCCATCTCTAGGGCTGGGATTGCTGTGCCATATGTTAAGTGTATGATGAACTTCGTAAGAAACCGCCAGTCTGTTTTCCAAAGTGGTGGTACCGTTTCTGTCCTCCCACCAGCAGTGTGTGAGGGTCCTGAGGGCTCCATGCCCTCATCAGACCTGGGTCGGTCAGTTGTTTTAACATCAGCCATTGTAAAATGTGCCAAGTGGTGTCTCATTGTGGTTTTAACAAACGTTTCCCTAATGGCACTGAGTGTTTTTTCATGTGCCTGTTTGCCATTCCTATATACATGTATTTTTTGGTGAAATGTCAAAACCTTGACCCATTTTTAAATTGGGTTGTTTCCTTACTATTGATTTTAAAAAACAATTTATTAAGTTTGTAGCTTTGTACACGAATCACCACCATTCCATTATATAACATTTCCATAACCCCCCAAAAGTTTCTCTGTGCTGTTTATTGTTGAGTTCTGAGAGGTGTTTTTTTATTCAGATGCACTTTTTATTTTCCTTATGAGTGCCAAATTCTACTATTCTTAAGTACTTTTTTTAAGTGACATTGTTTTCACAAGAAATTTGCTTTCATTACTTAATAATAATGGCAGGATTAGAAAGAATAAAGTGTAATCCAGGATAGATCAGAATCTCTCAGAGAGAGTTACGGATTTTGCAGTTCTTGGTTTCAGCTGAAAGCAAAGCATTGTTGAAAAGTTTTGGTTATCCCCGGCTGGTGTAGCTCAGTGGACTGAGCACAGGCTGTGAATCAAAGGGTCGTCAGTTCAATTCCCAGTCAGGGCACATGCCTGGGTTGTGGACCAGGTCCCTCAGTGGGGACCACGTGAGAGGCAACCACACATTGATGTTTCCCTCTCTTTCTCCCTCCATTCCCCCCTCTCTCTTAAAAAAAAAAGAAAGAAAGAAAGAAAAAAGAAAAGTTTTGGTTAACATGGCCTGTGTGGATTTTTAGATTTAGTCAATCTGTTAGTAACTACTGATTGAACTTCTCTCTGAACTGCTGTGTGTGTGCAGATACAGTGATAAGAGAACAGAGTTGCTGCCTTTGAGGGGCCTGCATTCTATTTAAATATACCAGGGATATTTAAATATGCAGAAATTAACTATAACATTTGACCCTGCTTAGTTCTATGAGGGAGGTAATACAGGTTAATGTGCTGTTCAAAGGAGGCCTCCTGGGGGTGGGGGGCGCTGTTCTTGGAGCTGAGGCGTGAACAGTGTTGAGAGGCCTGGACGCACTGGGGAAAGGAGTAGGAACCAGGGGCCTGAGAGGAGGACGAGCTGGGTGTGTGTGCGGGGGCTGAAAAAGGGCACTGAAGGAGGGTGGACGTGGGGGAAGATGAGAAAGGTAAGATCACTGTGGAGACCAGAATTTGAATTTTATTCTGACTGAAATGGGAAGCATTTGGAGGATTTTAGGCACAAGAGTGACCTCATTGACTTTTGCTTTAGAAATATCCCCCTGGCTATTGGGCACTCTCATTATATGGGGTGTGGGTGACGGTGTAGAGAGTACCGAAGGTATTTATTTATTCTTCACATTTACCTTTGCGATTTCATTTAAATATGATGAAATTGTATAATTTGTGTGCACGCACATCAACAGGGGCCCACTGGGCCAAGGCTATGATTTGAAAGGAGGTAGGACAGCTGCAACAGAATAAAGATTCAAGAAAATAAGACTGGTCAATACAGAAAATTTGAGACAACATTGATAATCTTCATGCTTACAGATATTCTCGGCTGAGCTGTTGATTAAAGGCATCAAGACTTAGTTTACCAACAATATAACTTTTGACATGTCCTTTCCTCTTCATATCCTCCATTTTCTCCCTTTATAAATAGAGACATCATACCTGTCTCAACCCTGGGTGGTGGTTAAGGGTCACAGCGTATGTTATAGATTCATCGTCATCATCATTGTTGTCATAGGATCTGTTGAATTGCAAGTAACAACCCATCCCAACTGGAACTGCCTTAAAGGATGAAGAGAGTTTGTTGGCTTAAATAGCTGCAAGGTTTCAAGATAATGTGAGTCAGCTGCAGACACAGTTCGATCAGAGCCCTGGCTCCATGTTTCCTCCCTGTTGTTCTTGGGGCTCTGTCACCCTCCAGATAGTAGCTAATTCTCAGGCTGGTTTTGCCTGTGGTAAAATGAGTGCAGTGATTCTAGACCACTCAGAGGCACGTCATACTCTTCAGCAGAGGATACCACCCCCCTCCACTCATTGCAGGGTGTCTTGGGCTCACCCTGTTTGGACTTCACTGTGGAGAGTGGAGTGCAGGAGGATGGGATTACATTATTTTGTGCCAATCAGGAGCTACTCCTAGAGCCGGGCATGGGGTTGATGCCACCTGCATCTCATGACTGGTGCACAGTTTAGTGATTTGGGCAGCAGGAAGGGCACACAGATAGATGTTCACTGCAGTTATCACTGTGACCATTGCATGCAGGAGAATATGGGAATGATTTAGATCATCTTGGCAAGTGTCTTAGTTTTGTTGGACTCTCCCTTCCCCCCCTTAAAATTCTAACTATTTACTGAGCTCCTGCATGAAACATAGGAAGTACTTCATGGTGTTATGTTAGCACAGTAATCTGGGACTGCTTAATCTATTTGCTTAGTGGAGAATCCAGACCAATTAGTGTAGAGGCAATTCTAATAATTTATATATTAAAATATAATTTTAGCTTTACGTGAGATGATTATGGTTTGGAATTACCCACGCTAGTGGAGTTTTTATTTTATAAACCTGTTATTAGAGATGCATCCTAGTAACATAATATGTTTCTTGACATAACACGTTTCAGTCAGAATTATGTTTTTAAGCACCTGATGGGAGATACCTTATAACTTGCGGTTTGCAAATTTTAGTTTTTTGACCAATTTCCATTTGCCCATCCCTGATTTTTTTGTTTGTCTGTGTCAGTTTCATGATGACGTCTCAAAAAGTCATGAAGAGAATAGCTGTGTTATGGTGTGATTATTAAACAGCCTGCATTTAGTTCATTTAGTAACTAAAAAGAAATAAAATGGTTAATACATTTTCAAATGAACATAAATACACATTTTATTGGATTATAGTAAATGACTTTTGAGAGATTTGTTGTTACAAAAATAATTACCATCTATTTTGGACAGAGTTCACAAGAATTCATTGTTAAGAGAATCTCATTTTGACATAGTAAGATATTATCAAGAAGGTGGAGTATGATAAATATCCTTTTTTAGTTTACCCTCCAAAAATTTGTCTATTTGATCTGATTCAAGAGTTACAGGACTTGAATATAACGCAATTTTCACTTAGTGCATTCATGGGTTATGGAAGTAAAGGTATGTGGTGCCGTTTCCCACGGTATCTGACATTGAACGAAGAGATGGGAAGCCTGCACCCTGACCATTATTGCTCCTCCAGCCATTCTTTTAACACAGTGACAACGTGCATACAGGCTGCCAAGCAGTGTGCCTCCTTCTGTAATTTTTGGTATCTTTCGTTTCGTTAGAATTTTATTTTTATACACTGGTTCTCTTAGTTATGAGACTAAGATCAAAATTGTAGAGATAGATATTGGACTATTTCTTCTCAGTTTTATGATCCCATTAGAATTCAGTAAAAATACTTTTTCTTAAAACAGTCACATCACTGTATAACATCTTTAAAGTTTTAGAAATGATTCTCGTGTCTAAACAATTTAACCAGGACAGTTAAGTGAATGATGAAACAGTAACCTCTCCTTGCACATGAATGTCTGCTGCTCGTTAGGCATTGTGGGAGATGCTAGAGAGAGTCGGCAGCAGAGTCCAGTCCTGCTTTCCTGGAGCAGAGTTCTCCTGGGGAGATGAGCAAGCAGTCCGGGAACAGTGGGGGACCGGGGTCATTCTGGGAGATCACGCGCAGGCCGTGACCAAGACTTTTGCTGGTTGGAAGTGGAGGGGTCACAGGGACTGGAGGGATTGTCTGAGGGATAAACTCCTTAAGCTAGTTTCTCGCAAGCCACATTTCTTGTTTATGGCATTTTTCAAAGACTCACAAGTGGCCTGTAAACAATTGCGATGCTTTATTCTTCTTCTGTGTGTTTCCTATAAACCCTTAACTTGGATTTTTATTTCTTTTTTCTGAGCTGCCTGAGACTTACCTCATTCTCCAGTCTCCTAAGACTGTCCTATCAGAAAATGGGAATGCTTACCTTCTTGGAGGCTTTGGGGATGTGCTGCAAAGAAAAAAAAAAGAGAGAAAAGAAAAAAGTCATTCTTAAGGAGTACAGAGGCCTTCCTGAAAGGTGACAAGAAAGCGGAGCGCTTCCAGCTATCCTCAGTTTACGACACTGGCTTCCAAAGCTCATTTCAAAGTCTGTCGATTGAAACAGCATTCACCCAAAGGGGTTATAAAAGCACAGCCAGTACCCAAGCCAACTCACAAAACAGCCTGTTTCGAGAAACTTGGATTTTTAATGCAAGCCTTCTCACTGTCCTCCGAAGCCTCAGGTTTCTCACTGGGAGAAGCAGGGGTACATTCACGGTTGTGGGGCTGTAAGAAGGTCTGAGGCTCTGGCATGCAGCCTGATGTCAGAGGGCTCAGGAAGTGGCAGCCTTTTCTTTATGAAGGGATTCATGATTTTCTTCATGGCTGGCATTCAGAATCTAATGCTCCACCCTCACTTCTAGGTTTTGAGCAGCAGCAAGGGTATTAGGTGGATGGGGATGAGAAATGAAGTAGGATGATTCTCCTACATTATTAATGCCTGGGAAAAAGGAAGGGTTATATAATATTGCCTACTATGGATTGAGCATTTGCTATGTACTGTATACTGTAATAGAGGTTAAGTATTGGCTATTTTCATTTAACTCAGACATAGCTCAGTGGACTCAGCTTGCTGCTTAAATGTCTGTTCCTAAAAGCTTTGGCCAGAGGGGCTGGTTCTTCAGGTACAAACGGCTCTGTTTCAAGCCCCTGCCCACTTCGTCTGTTTTTTTCAACTTAGTCCCTATCTATAGATCAAGAATGACTATTTGGGGACATTTTTGTCTGCCACTAAGCAATTTCAGCAAAAGGAAAGATGCTTTTCAAATTCCCAAAGGGCAGAACAGCCTTCTCCCTGGTAGTGCAGGTCTGCCTGGGCCTGGTTTGCTCTTGAAATGCCTCCCTGTGATGTTATAACTTAAAAGATGGAGGGGTTGTTTGATCCCAGCCCAGGATTTGTTGGCTACAGGGTTTTTGTTAATAGAAAACACTCATGCACCTCTAGGGGGGAGAAATTAAAGCACATACTTCTTCCTCTTTGACCTTTGAACCCTTGCCATTTACATCAAACACTCACTGGGAGAGAAGGCTAAATTAATAATCTGTGATAGCTCCCTCTCTAACAAGCTTCACTTTAAACCTGGCATTTTCTCCTCAAGCTGATGAGCTTCCATCTCTCAGAAGATGTGTGTGCCCTTCAGACATCTAAGGGGAGGGAACACACTCTGTGTTATTTAGCAAACCCCTGCACCCCCACGGAGGTCCCATTCAGTGAGTTTCAGAACTATTTTGTCTCTCAAGAACAATGACAAAGTAGCTGTACACAGGCTGTGTGATTTAGCTTCCTAGCCTCAATTTCTTTGTCTGTAAAATGGGGAGTACTAGCTTCCTTCAAGGACTGCAGCGAAGACCAAAGGAAGGCACGTGTACAAAACTGCTTCCTGTCACGCTTTTTGGGTATAAACTTGGTAGCAAATGGTGGTGGGAATACAGGTGCAGAGTAACATTTTCTCTTTCAAAATGTAGGACCGAAAGCTCCTGCATATTTATATTCCCTCTATTGTCAACCCTATTAGGTCGTTGTGTAAAAAAAGAAGAGAATTGTAGAAGAACTGTGCTTAAATAACTTTAAAAAGCAAGTCCATAATCAAACTTTCTTATTAATAACCCATAGGGACTAGTATGATGTGACTATAATATTATTAATGAGTCTAATTTATTACCGTGATTTAGAATTTGGGCAGAGTTTGCTTTTAAATAGTCCAAAATGGTTCAGTCCATGAATGTCAAGGTCCTCTATTTAGTGACCCAGAGCAGTGGGAAACTAGGTGCCTTTCTCATTTTGTGAAATTATCACTAAACGTAAGCAGTGAGAAACTAGCTTTGTGTGTGTTAAAATTATACACTGTCCTTGATTTTCTTAAAAGACCTTTACTTAGTTTTCTTTTTTGACTAAAGATGGTTTGAAACCCTACAACTCTCAAAATACGATTTTAAAAAGATTGGGATTTTAAAAGGAAGTTTGGAATTAAAAAATGAAAAAAATGTTAAATCTGGATAGTATTATTCATTTTGGAGAAAATGGAGAGCTGAAGAACATATTCTCCAGCTGCAGTATAAACAGCAGCTGTATTTGGGGGATGTTTTACCCTTAACAAAAGGCCACTGGAAATCTTTGTTGCTTGAGTTATAAAGGCATTTATATAACTTCAGAAAAATATAGGGAAGGATAGCCTTTATTCTCGTAGCATGGAGCTGGTTCCTTCCGTCATTTTCTTAGAGTAGACCTTCGGCCAGCAGCTCTGGCCTCTGTCCCCTTTCCCGCGCCCTGTGTCTACTTCATGCCTTTGGACCAAATGGATCCCGGCTCCAGGGCTCTCCAGGCTCATCTCCCGGGAATGAGTTTTTCTGCTCATCACAGCAGGGAACTTCCCCTGTTCTGAAATTCTTTGTCAAACGTGAATCTTCATAGAGTACCTACCTATGCCCAGACGCTTACACTTCACTTACCTTATTTGCAGACTTTGTATAGGTGTAAAAGACAGCCCTGCTGCTGGGACTTCTTGGGGGTGTTGTGCAGTTGTTTATCTTCTGGAACGAATACTGTCATCAGGTCCACTTTTTGTTAGCTTAGTTTAACATTGGTGAGTAGTGGAAGGCATAGCAGTATGAAGAGAGCACTGGGTTTGTCCTTGAGGACTTAATTACGGCATTGCCTTAATTGTCTACTCTAGACGACCAAGTATACTTTCTAACTCTAGAAAGTTGTCTCTTTTATTATACCTATTTTTGGGGTGAGTACTGCTGCTTTGTGACCCCTTAGAACTCTACTCGCCCTTGGGAGCTACTTATGGGAAGAAAGTAAGTCTGCTTTCCCTGAATCTTTAATATCTTATGTAGTGCTCAGGGCAAGAGTAGACCCTCCGTAAGTGCTGGATGTGTGGGTGGGTGGATGATGGGTGGGTAGATATGTGGATGGATGGATGCATGGATAAATTTGGAAGCAAAGACTCAGGGTTTTCACCTTAGTCCCTCTGAGTCTCTTCCTTCACCTTTGAGAGTAAATACTACTTCACAGAGCTATCGTTATATCAAACAACTGTCTCTAAAATTCCTTTGTGAGTTATAAAATAATACACATCTTACTATAAGAGTTCAAAAGTACTTTCTGAGTGAAAGATTTCTTATCGTTCGTATCTCTAGATAAAAGGGCATTGCATTTATTGCTGTGTATCAACTTGTTCTGTGTGTGACCACTTCAGTTTCCAGAAAGAAGTAATCTTGAAGAAATAATGAGGTGAAAAACTTACTCATTCATTCAGCCAATGATGGCCCACGAGTGCTTTAATAATTTAAATGTACATAGTTGGGCACCTCATTAATACTGTTATATACTCTGAGAAAATGTATCATAAGTTTTATTGGAAGATTAATTACTACATTTTGTACTTCCAACTTTTGAGGAGCAGTTGGCAAAGCGCATATTACTGCACAGGGAATTGTGCCTCTCCTATGACTTAGTCTAGGAAGGACTACTTTGAATGTGTAATGGCCCATAGCTGGCAATATGAGAATGCAAGTGTAGGAAAGGAATTGTGCGGGTGCCAACTGGCTCAGCCCAGGGGCTGCAGCAGCCTTATTGGACAGTTTTGTGTGCACCGTCTTTTCCCCTGGGAACTACCAAGGAGAGGGGAGGCCCCCTGCCACTAATTTTAAGTCTTCCCTCCTCCCTGCCACGCATACCTTTCTCTCTTCCCTGCAGTGGGTTCAACAACACTTTGTGGGGCTAATTGAGTGAGCTTGTGGTCCTCATAATCTCCTTATAGAAGTGTATGCACGTTCAGGGGCCGTATTTAATAGACACGGCTGCCTCTGTGAAAGAATGCTTTGTGGAAGGGAGCCTTTGTGTATTTCTCCATCTCTCAGCAGTTCCCGGGCACTTTCCAAGTCTCCCTGACACTGAATGGCAGAGCTGGGAAGGACCTGCTCCAGAATAATGGGGGTTGGAGGAGGGGCTGAGGGAGGAGACTGAGTGTTGGAATGCGCAGACCCTTGCTCTCGGGACTCCAGAGCTGAGCATCTTAAACATTTTCTCTTCTTCTTACCCCTAGCGAGGGATTTTGCATTTTCAATGAGGGCCCCACTGCCCTGAGCCCTAGTGAAAGTGGATCACTTTAAGCCTGCAACAATGGTGGCTTCTTATCCTCTTAGTTAGTTAATGCTTTAGATAACTTTCTTTTAGACCAGGTAGGGGTTTGTAGTGTGGTGCTGTGGCTCTGGCTTCGCCCGGTAAGGCACGTGAAGTTTTCACCTGTGTTCCAGTGCCTTTTCCCCTGCTTTCTGTTAATTCGAAGAGAATTTTTACCTTCTTTTTTGTGGACGAGTCAAGCTGTGTTAGTGACATATCATGAGCAGTCGTCACAAAGAGGATTTACTTATAAAGGATAGCAATTCTCAAGGTCCCAGACAGCATCCCAAAGCTTTGTTAGACAAAGGATGTACACTTTCTTTTCTTTCATTAATTCTGTAAGCTTGAATCTAGAATTTAAGCAAATGGAAGCCGCTTTTATTCTCTACCAGTGAAACCACAGGATTTTGCCTGATACGGTTCCTTAAATTGCTAGGAAAGGAAAAAAAAGTATCTCCTGAGGAGAATATTTTATAGGTAAGTAGGACTTTTAATAGCGCACTTTTGAGGGCTCCTTTTACGTGCCAGGCCTTATGCTAAGGGTTGAAGTTCTGTTTCCAGTGCAGTTACTGACTCCAGAAAGTGTAAACAACTTGTTGAAATTTTAAAAGTCACAAAGTGGAAGTGGTTAGACTCAAGTCTATGTCAGCTTCTGCTTGAGACTTGGTTAGTTACATTAAATGATTCGGCATTTAATGAGCCCCTTATTATTTGCTGTCTGGATAAATCTTGTTTCTTTGTGTAGGAAACTCTAGAGAATATGAGTGGGTAATGGGAGAACCTGGCATTTTTGTAGCTCAGTCAACAGGAAATACTGAGCAGATCCAGTCGTTGAAGACACGTTTGTTTAGGTCATTCCTCTGTGGGGAACCCCCCACCTTTTGGAGAGAATGGAGCATATGTAGAAGTATTTTGGAAACTGGAAATGAATGCAAATGTAGTGCTACTGTCAGTGTCATTGGGGGCGGGGGGGGGCGAGGGGAACCTGACAACACAATGCCGAGTTCCAGCCTCAGGTGTAGAGTATTTACAGTGTCTATCCGATATTTTGGAATTCTTTCCTGATGTGTTGGGAAAACTGCCCTATGTAATCTTAAGTTTACTTCTTCTTGGCCACCTCTGTTGAAATAGGTAAAGTGGCCGCTGTCCTTGTGTGCAGAATCTCTTCCTATATTTGAAAGGCTGTTAAGTTCTCCATTACCTACCATACAAAGGAGTGTGTTCACCATGGGCTTGACGGAAGGGCTTTGTCCTCAGTTGTCGATTGGGAGAGAGATAGGAAGATACACGTGCACAGACAGAGGCAATAAAGTTTCCTTTTATTGACTTAGACCTAAGAGAATTAGCTTTTTTTTTTTTTGACCCATTTTGAACCTGAGTTTCTACGAGTTTTTAAAGTGCCCTTAGCATTGAAATCCTCAAATTTCTTCATCATAGCCAACCTTTTTCCTTCTTTTTTTTCTACAAGCTTATGGCTGCATCTCCCCCCTTCTCCATTTCTTCCTAGGTTTGTCTTTCACAAGGAAATAGAACAAAAGTTGGAATACCGAAACAAATTTTTTAAAAGAGACATGCACAGACTTCGCTCCCTCTTTTTGGCTGAGACCGTCGTAGTTATATTTTAGTTTTACTGTAATGTATTTGAATAGCTTTGAATGTACTGCCAAAGGCAAGAGGGCACTTAATACCTTTGCATTTTATAATGATTTGTTTGCCAACCTGGCCGATGTCCCAGACAACACATCCTAGAGCTTGGGTGGTTGTGAAAGTGACTCGAGGTTTGGAGCTTGTTTGAACTACATTAGACTTATCCTTTGAAATATGTGGGATATTTCACTCCTGCTAATAGGCTCCAGATTCTATAGATGATGTCAAGATTTTGCACAACTGCCCCACCTTATTCTTATGGAAATATTTTTATTGCTTTTTAGCTAATTATTATTTTTAAGTTTAGCCAGTCTGGAATATCTAAAAGGTGGTATGGTAGGGAGTCGAGAAATCTAGGAACCATTGTGTTAGGAAATTGTACTTCACATTTGGCGGGACCTTGAGCTAATCCCTTAACCTCTCTGCGCTGTAGTTTCTTCCTGCAATCTTCCAGGTCTCATTTTCTAGGGTTAGGTGCTAACTCACATTTTCCCAGTCTGTTGTTGTCAAAAGTATCACATTTAGGTGCTTGATGAACTTGAAAGTTCCAGCTTACAAAATTTGCTGGCTTTGGGTGAAAATGGGGTGGACCACAGTATGGAATCCTTGTTCTATCTAATTAGTATCTTAATAGTGAAGATGGTGCACTGGAAACTGGGAGCAAGAATCAGAGAAGTGAATGAAGAGAGTCAGTCTCTTCCAGCTGAGCCAAGCTCGGAAAGCCCTATTTATGGGTTAATTCGTGGATCAATGAGATCATGTGACCTGAACTGTCTTCATACAGGATAGTTGTGCATGAAAGCCCAATTTCCTCAAAACCTAGATTTTCTTTAGAAGTTGCCTCAAAAAAAAAAAAAGAGAGAGAGCTTTGCCTAAGTGGTTTCCTGTCCTCAAGGTTTCCATGGAGAGAACGTTTTCAAGATTAAAGGACTCTAGCTGTCATTTTTAACCTGGGGAGCCTTAAGATTTATGTATCAAAGCAGGGTTGAAATTCAGTTCCCCCCTCACTTCACGCCCCCCTCTACTGGCTCCCCCAATCACGTGTGTGTGTGTGTGTGTGTGTGTGTGTTTGGGCAAGTTGGACTTCTCTTCCCAAATGCTGAGGGTCAAGGAGTAATCAGCCCATTGGCTATTAATTAGTTATTAGCTTTGTAGTAAAGAGAGAGAAAGAGAAATAATCTGATTTTATAGTGCTTCTCTCCTCAATATGAAGGTAGAATTTTTGTTTTGGTCTTTTTTTTTTTTATCAGCCAGTAATGATGCAGGGCTTTGGCCATTCATGGTCCTCTGAGTATCCATTCATTTAGCTAAGAATTTTAGCCATTGCTGTTGTTCTGTAGTGCCTCTGGAGGCCCTGGGGTAGAAGTAGAAAAGGACATAGTCTATGCATCCTCTTCCTGTGCTGGTGGGCTGGGCCAAATGTACAGGTCCTTCCTAGTTGGGAAATTTCACTTCCACAGTGATAGCCTGCAGAGGTTGACCACTACAACGGGGAAGGGCAGGGAAGGAGGGAGACCCTTGGCTAGGAAGAATAAAGAGATTTCCAAATCTGGTGAAATTAATGTGGTGGTTATGAGGTTATATGAACCAAAGCAATTTGTAATTATATAGTTCAGGGAAAAAATACCTGGGGAAAGAGCCTGGAATCAGTAGACATTAAACCCTGACTTACTGCCTTGCTTATCTGAAGAATTCTCTGCTGCTAGTAAATGGGTCAGCCCCTGGGGAGAAAAATAATCAGAATAACAACAGGATGCGCAGGGACAGCATAAAGGAGCAGGGGACATTGACCAAGGACCGGGAGTGAGTGTAGACCGCATCTCAGTCCCTTTGACGGGCCTTCACGTGTTCCTTTCTCCAGAAAGCTTTTCCCTGATTCTTCTAATGCTGGGAGAATATACCCCTAAACCAAACTGTGTTAACCCTTTTAAGAAGCTAGTAGACATTTAAGTCAGTGGTTAGGTGTATAAGCATAGACAGGGCTCCCAGAGAGAAAGCATAGGGACCTCACAATAGCATCTAGGTACTGACTGGTGCAACTGGTAAACGCACGTTTGCACGGGACCCAACATAGTGCCTGGCACCGCACTGTGGTTCAGTACTTGGGAACTCTTCTTTTCTTCTCTTTACTTGCTCACCATTTGAAATGGAAATACTCTTTGCTTTATGAAACATTCTGCTTAAGTCTGTATTTTATTATATTTTTACAGTATACTCTACTCATTTTATCATCTTCCTGAGATTTCGAGTGACCAGATCTTTAATTTTATGTGAGAGGTACCTTCAGAGTTAATTTCCTCATTTGAAAGGAGGGAAATTTGAAGCTCTTAGAAGTGTAGTTTCTTGACCCGGTTTGCTCAGGTAATTGGAGATGGGGCCTAGATTAAAAGCCAGGTCTCCTGACTTTCCATTCAGTGGTGCTTCTACCATAGTACACCGCCACTTAGTATTTTACACATGAAACAAGGTTGGTTCCCAGGCCTCAAATTCTTGGTTCTCAAGTCTTGTCTGCAGGGTTTGTTACTTGATTTAAAATGCTTTCTTGATTCTCTGATCCTTCTCTCCCCATCAAGGCTGAGAGCTCAGTTGTCTGCAGTGTCACATGCTCTTTTATTTTTTTAATTTTTACCTGAGGATATGTTTATTGCTTAAGAGGAAGGGAAACACACAGAGAGAGAGCGAGAACCATTGATGTGAGATAGAAATATCGATTGGTTGCCTTCCGTACACACCGGGATCAGGGATTAAAGGTATGTACCCTGACTGGGGATTGAACCCACACACCTTTTGGTGCACAGGATGACGCTCAAACCAGCTGAGCCACCTAACCAGGGCTCACATGCTCTTGAGTAAGGCATTGACTGCCATGCTAGGCTGATTTAAGAAAGTGCAATAATGGTTTATGTTAACGTACCTTGATCATTTCCCTCTCTGCACCTTAGAGAATGGAGGAATACCTTAAGAAGTATGAATTATTTGTCTTGTTTTACCCAGCCTTCATAGGCTTATTAAATAGATCTGATTTCCCAATTAGTTTGGGATACACATTCCTGGTGTGTCTCCAGGAGCAGGGTGTGGAGCAGGCCAGCTAAGGACAGGGTGGCGTTCAGACCCAGTGACCGCAGCGTCCTCTGTTGGCCATCTCCACGTGCCTTCCTTTCTTGATGTCATGGCGTCTCTGGACAGAGTATTTTACCAGCTGCCTTTTGTACAACTGTTGGTGAGTTTTCCCAGACTGAGTGTTGTTTGTGATGTCAAAAGACTTGACTTAGACCCCATTTATGGGCTGATTTTATCAGTTTTCTTGCCGATTACCTTGAAGGCACCTCAGCCTCCATAAATTTGCATTTCAACAGCCTGAATGCGACTCTTCCTGTCGTCAGCTTGAGGCTGTGTTCAGCACTGGCAGCACACACAACCCAGTGGCAGGAGAAACGGCCCAGAGGAACGCGCCGCGTGTGTTGCGGTGCATTCAGCTGTCAACTGCGCCGTCCCCTGTCAGAGCTGTGCAGCGGCAGCCCCGCAGAGCTCTGCCGGAGAGTTTGTAGTGGGGTTGTATTACTCAGAAAAGGGTAAAACTTGGGGGTTCTCGTTCGGGGCTCCAGAGAATTCAAAAAGAATTATAACAAAAAATTCTAACAGAAATTTATCATCTCTTTCCATAATGATGTAGACAATAAATCCCAATAGTGTTGGCAGTACCTGAGATTTTGTACTGAAAACAAATCACAGATATTTCAATAACTTTTTGTAGGTATCACAGATAAGTTGAAATAACATGATCTTTACTACTTTGAAATTACAGTAGTTTTTAGACATACTTCTGAATCTTGTTGATTAATATATTTATAAAGTAGCACACCTATGTAAGTTAAAAAGCCTTTTAAAATTGGCGTTCTTTATAGTCCTGTGTGTTTTGTTTTATGTATTTACATACATGATTCTGAGGAGAGGTCCACACTTGGCCTCACTGCCCCAGGGCTTTACCACACACAAAAAACTAAGAGTCCCTGGCCTAGGACAGACTGCGGTAATGAAAAAAAGTCCCTGCATCTCAGTGTACACCTACTTCTTTTTGAGTTAATGTCTTCTAGGGGTCAACATGGCTCTCCCCTATCTTGAGACCTTGTGGCTTCCAGGTTTGCCTCAACAGGAAAAGACAGGCATGGAGAACTTACCTCATTTTTGTAGGCTTTGGCTGGGCAGTGACACAGGTTGATTTTTTTTTTTTTTTTTAATGCATACCAGTCCTCTTCTGGGGGCCTTCATTCTCAATTAGGCTATGAAAGGATTCAGTTATGATCATGTCTCTCAAGGAGGGGTGCCAAAGCAAAGAAGGTCATGGTCAGGAATCCAGTGGTACTTGCATAATTATTCACATCTGAGTTCCTATAAGAAAGGCAACAGTGAAAACATGTAAGCTGCCAGCACCTTGGAAACCCCAGAGATGCCCCCTTTCTCCACATTGACATGCTTTTAATACTGGTACTAGCAGCTTTGAACGATGCCTTTAGGGGTGAAATCCTGCATTAGTATCCAGCTTGGCAGCTCCCCCTTTTTTGATGTGCATGAGTTTCTTCTCCTTTACTGGTATCACTGATGCCATCTTGAAGTCCTGGGTGCCTGTTCACTGTCATCAGTCATTTCTGATCACAACCCATTGGCCACACTTGATTAAATGACTCCCACCAGACTGCAAAGGACCTGGGGTGTATGGTTGAGTCCTTGGGATGTACAGTGAGTAGCATGCATGTCTGTTGCATGGTAGTATGCTTTCATTGTCCAAACGTGTTAGAGCATTGTATTTTCAACATTGAAGATGCCAGATAAATATCTGTGTTCTAAATAGTCTCCTTGATTGGGCATGCAGACAAATCAGACAAAACCTAGAGTTGAAATTTGCACAAAATTCAGTATCGAAGTTCACACACCAATAATAAGAATTAACTTATTCCTATGTAGATAATGAATGTTTATTAGAATTCTTCTGTAATTGAGCTGCTGCTTACAAATTAAGAGTCTCTGTTTCAGCCCGGCTGGTGTAGCTCAGTGGATTGAGCGTGGGCTGGGAACCAGAGGGTCCCGGTTCGATTCCCAGTCGGGGCACATGACAGGGTTGCAGGCCAGGTCCCCAGTGGGGGCCATGTGAGAGGCAACCATACATTGCTCTTTCTCTCCCTTCTCCTCTCTCTGAAAATAAATAAATAAAATCTTTAAAAAAAAAAAAAGAATCTCTGTTTCTTCCCCTTCCATTTTAATAAATAAGGTAGAAATTACAACGAGCTCACTAACATGGCATTTTCTAGGGTAAAAAAATTGAAATAAAAACAGTGAGTGATGCCCAGAATATAACGATGGTCTGTCTTAATACACTGACTGTTTTTCTTGCCTCTCTTACAGTTCACAACCCCGTGTACCACCTGCATCTTTATTTTATGTATTGTTTCTCTTGGGATAAAACCAGCTTCACTCATCATGACCAGAGGCTTCAGGCCTCGTTCGTAGCTGTATTGTTGGATTTACTTTAGTCTTAGGTTCACTACCTCTTTGAACTGATCTATGCCTTTTTCTGTTGATGCCTTCAGCAGTTAATTCCATCTTTTAACTAGTAGTTCCATATTTTCTGTAAGAAAATACTATCTGAATGGCTTCTAGAAATAACCTCTACTTTTGGCAAATATTACCCTCTGGTGAAATTACTTCTACTTCTGGTGTTTTGTGCACAGAAAGACCAAATCATGGTGAGTGTAATGTAGACACTTTGAAAGATTGCCCGCCAGGAACTTTCTCTTAAATTAGAGACTTTTCTCCCCCAAAAGTGTGGATATTCTACTTTTCTCAAAGGCTAACAAAAAAGAAAAAGAAGCGATTTCCAGTTAGAAATTATCAGCTGCACCTTACTTTTAATAAAAGATACTGTCTTGGGCATACGTGTAGATTTGGAGAGAGTAGCCGGGCGGCACGTGTGAGCAACTGGGAGAGAAGCTGTGGACAAAGTTGACCTAGATGCATCTTTGCCGGCACTGATTAAATACACAACAGTGACTTTGTGACAGATAAAAGGTCTAGAACTCCAGTGTTATTGTAAATGGTATTCCTTTTTTCCTTCACCACCTTCTCTATAGAAATTGTCCAAATAGTAATTTGGATATAAGTAATATAAGGCTTAGCTTGCTTTGGTAACATTGAACATTAATTGGCTTGGGGGATGTTTTTCCAGTTGTTTTCTTAAAATCTAAGAGAGATAAGCAGCATAGACACTTCCTGTTTTGGAAAAGAGAGGATGTATCATCACAACTAAAAAGGACAGCAGTGCAAGTAGGCACCTTTCCCGCAGGGGAGCCGTGAACATCTCTTGTAATGTACACTTCATAGCTCTCTTATTTGAGCAAATCCTCCGGAGCCCTAAAATTGATTTGTTGTATTGCTTCCCTGTTTTTTGCCAACAGTTATTTAGACAGAGCTGAAACGTATTAAGCATGAGTTGAGTTCCCTATTGTCCTGTCTGGCACTCTGTTTCCATCCACAGAGTGTGCTGGTGTACATTAGATCACTAAGGGGCTCATTATTACTGAACTCCAGCCAGGGCTTCATTTCCTAAACACATGTGCTTGTCTGGTATTGCTTGTAGGCCTTAAGTTCTACTTTTCCCTCATGTGTGTATGTGTGTGTGCGCACACGTGTGTTTCTTTTGTTAGCAGAGAATAAGTACAGCAAGAAATCTTTGCAGATTATATTACAATTTTTGTTTCATTTACACATTCCCCTTCCATTGAGGGGATTTCAGGTAAAGGGGAGAATACCAGCTCTGTCTAGTTAATGCCAGAACTGGGGTGAAGTAGAATAGGTAAGGAGAGGTAAAATTTTGTTGCAAGTGGAAAGGTAAGAACAAAGTTAACTACAATTAGAACACTTACCTCTTATTACATTTCTCCAACCCAAGCATGACAGCCTTAAAACTGACCACCGAATTATGGAACTGAACTGAAAAAGGCTTGGGTTCATTGCGTCAATCAAAGTCCTTTTCTTTTCCCATTTTAGGTGCACTGATCACCCCTTATTCCTTGGTGTTGGTGGGAAAACTTGGTCAAAAAGGATAATTACTTTTTCATTTAGTTGCATGCACTTCAAAAGGCAGCAGCAAGCATTCATTAATTTCCATCTGATAGAGCTGAACTTTTTTTTTTTTTTTTTTTTGGTGGCTAAACAATTGAAACAGGAAATGACCCGAGATACAGTTTCCATGACACCCTGTCACTTGGATCCAGTTTTCCAGAACATGAAAGGCCAAAGCCGGCTTTTGATAGTGAGTAACTAATTGGACTGGCTGATAGTGGGAGAATTTTTAAATGTGAAAAATAAAGGGAAAAAACTGGAACAGCTGTGTTTTGGTACAGTTGTCTAATCCCCAGATAAAACACTCCAAGGACATTGAAATTGAATAGTGCCTTTAGTTAAGGAGAAAAATCTAAAATCTGTGAAAGCACTGGTTTACTTGAAAGAAATGACAGAAAATATTTATGTGGAAAAAAACAAGCAGAAGAAAAAAGAAATTTTACTGAGTGATGCCTTTTAGGAAACATCTTTGTTCATGCAAAGTATGATTTCCTATTTTTAAGATGTCTTCATGCACTCTGGCATGTCAAAAGAGAGACGCTCTGCTGGATGTCTTTTTCAGCCCACATTTTCTAAACATGTTTTTGGGTCGTATAGTGGGTAGAGGTGATGAGTTTTGTTGGGAGCATCAAAATACCTATGACTTACATTAAATAAATTGAGACATTCTGTTAGAAATGCTTTTATTGACCAATCTCCCTGCACACATAAATTTAGGTTTCAGTTGTATTTTGCAGCAGAAGAGCTTCGCTGGAGAATTAAATGTGAGTAAGCCAGGGGTTTGTTAGACTTATATTATTTAGAAGATAATTGGTTGGGAGATTTAGGCTCTGATTCCTGGTCTGGCCAGCCATCTGCCAGTGATGTGATCCTCTCTGGGACTCTTCCCCTATTTCTTGGAAGGGAAGAGCTCTTGTTGGAGGTGGTCCTTTAGAGATCTGTTATTGTGTACTTTTGAAATGTAAGCCAAGCTTTGATAACTCCTAACATAGAAGTTAATAGTGATGAGCATAATAGAAATGTGCATAAAAGGTTAAAATTTTAAAAATAGAGAAAAGATCTCTTTTTTTTTTAAAGGGTGCTGTATCTTATCACATCTTATAACTAATGGTATCTTTACACTCGAATCTTGCAGAATGTGGTCTTTCAGTTAATGAATTTTCTAGTAATTCTTAACCTCTCTTGCATGTGTTACCAGAATCCTCTCTGTTAGTTTTATGTTCGATTTACCTATGGGTTTCGTTCTTTTCAATTTGTCTGTAGGCGCCAGTCCTTGGTTTCATTTTGTTTTCCCTAAGTAGAAGGGTAAAGCAGATACTAACACGGAACTCCTACTGCGTTTAGGAGGTGGGGTGTGGTGTGGTAGTGTGCATAGACTGTTCTGGGCATCACCAAGGGCAAACTACCTATTCTAAATTTCCTCTTTGCAAATTGTGCCCACTTTTGGGTGCACTGCAAGTTCCCAGAGGCCTGGGACCTCCTGCCTGCTCACATTTATAGTCCCAGCCTCTTCATGGGAGACCCCCGTTGGATGTTTGAACGGATGGATGGTGAAGACAGAGGCACCCTGTAGCTGTTCAGTAAATGGTAGTCGCTCTTAACAGTTTCATTACCATGACTTGATATTTGTGAGGCTAATGGTCTCAAAAAATGACTCTTGAGACTAAGACAGCTAATTTTTTTTCTGAGAAAATTTTTCTTCACTTAGAAGAGCATTTCTATTCTGAGTACAGGTCAGATTTCTTCCGTACTTGCGTCTTAACTAGATATGGAGCTAGAGCTAACGTTTTATTACAGCACCACACAGGTTTAAGCTCTGGGTGTCCATGCAAGAATAGCCCTTGGGTCTCTTAGCGTCTTATCCCGAGTGCAGGGCGAAGGGGCAAAACACAGGACAGGCAGGAGCCCCTGGTGAGCCCGCGGGCAGAGGGCAGAGGAGCACCCAGCCTGGGGAGCGGCAGCCGGTGTACCTGGAATGAGAGCCGGCACCTGAACAAACGTCAGTCTGACACCCGTCCCCACATCATACCAAAGAGCTTCTGCTCCCCTTTCCGGAAAGCAGCGGGCGGTCAATAAAAGCTGTGATCCTGTTGTCCCTCTCCCAACCATGACTATTGGGCGAGGACTCTTGTCCTCGTACCCTTGATAAGGCTGCCCCATAAACTCGACTGTCCTGGGCCTCTGTGAGCCGGGGAGGAGACTCAGCTCAGCTCAGAAAAAGCCTTACCAGGTGCAGAACATCTCTGTTTGGGAGATGGGCCCGGTCTCCCCGCCTCCCCCTCGGTTTCTCCCCCCACCCCAATCGCCCCACCTCCACGCTGCGCCCCGCCCCCTGCCAACCACCCCCCACTCCTGGCAGCGCCCCTCTCCCAGGCCTTCCAGCCCTCCCCCACCTTCCCGCAGCCGAGGCTTCGCGGTGGGTCGCCGGGGATCCCCGTGCAGAGTCCCAGCTCTTTGTTCCCCACGGTGGGCATTGTACAGCTCCTCCGCTCGGCCGGAGGTTCCCAGCCCCTCCGCGTTACTCCTTTCTCAGCTCAGTGCTCTGCTCTTTGTTTTCCACCCCTAACCTCTCTTGCTCTTCTCCTGAGGATCCCACCGAACTTTGCTAGCCCACCCTGGGGCTGCTTCCGGGCGTCACCTCTTCTTCTGCCACTTCCAGTTCCCTGCCACTCCTATCCGCTTTGGGCTGCGGTTTTCTTTTTTCTTTTTCTTTTTTTAAACCTAAGGTTACTGAGGTGCTATCAATAAAAACAAACAAACAGGCACTTTTTTAAATGGGCGGGATTTTCCACGCAAAACACCATGGTGAATTGAGGCACTGTGGGATAATTGCAGCCCTTCACTGGCTTGTCATTATTTCTTTTGCTCCTATTAAGTGCCAGGTGGTGGCAGACAAACAAGGCCAAGAAGGAACCAGCGATCAGCTTCACCTGTATGAACTCAACTGCTGCCTGCCACTCATTCATTACAGCATTTAATAAATGCTTAACGCTGTGCTTGGTGTTGTGCAGGGCTCTAGGAATTAAAAAACAATTTTTTTTTCCAGAGGCCAGAGCTCCTCATTAATGCAGACAGGTAATGTAACTATCATGTATTGAAAACTTACTAGGTGCTAAATACTCTTACCTGCATGTAATACTCCTACCTTACGTAATCCTCACCGCTTTGCTACCATGCAGATAATATGATTGACCCTCTAATTACAGTTAATGAATGGAAGAGCCAGCATTTAAACCCAGGTGCTCTCAACCACGACACTAAACAAGACTAATAAAGTGATGCAGTATACCGGGTGCTGTGATGATATGTCAGGCAGTGTTCTGAACAGTTCCTGTGTATTAATTTGCTTAACCTTCCCAACCACCAATGAAGTGTAAGTACGGTTGTTACTATCTTAATGCAGAGGAAGCTATGGAGGGGCAAAGATGAAATGACTGTACTCCGGGCCGTGTCCTAAAGATAGCAGAGCTATGTCCGAGTCCGAGCCGGGCAGACTGTAAGTGGCTCCAGTGGGAGGGGGGAGTGTACTTTTCCTGCTGGGACCAGGGCGATGTGTCAGGAAAGATTCAGAGAAGAGGGGACGCTTCCGCCCGGTGCCTGGTGGTCTCCTGTAGCTTGTGTGCGTGGTTGTGTTCCCGCCTGGTTTATAGAAGAAGGTCACAGGGTACCCAGAAAATCTTTTCAAATGGAGATAAAGCTCTTTAGTATTTGGGTTTGAATTTTCTTGAATAAATACCTCAAATTGCCTGTTCTTTATGGGAGTAACTTCCCCTATTAGAGCATGTTTTATTGGAGCAGTTAGGAAAGATATAGTTCCAAAGTAGTTGAAACCACTGATAGACAGGAGCTGAATTTGCTTTTCATTTCTTTTTATGACCGTTTGTTAGGTGGGCACTTCAGCTTACTCATCTATACAGTGGGGTTAGTAATAACTCTACCATCTTTTCTTGTGAGATGTGAGTACTTTAAGGGCTTAGGCAGAAAGGTGTTGCAAGAGCATTAGTTGTAAATCTGTACGAGTCCATGCATCTTGCTTTGGGGGTTGTTTCTGATGTGCTAGGATTGGACAGAAACAGATTATTAGGGTCAGAGCTTTCTCTTAATTTCTCCAGGCAGAAACAGTTCCTCTCACTTTTCTACCACTTGCCAGAGTCTTGCATTAGCTAGGTGTGTGCCTTCTGCCTGCCACACTAGATTATGAGCTTCTTGAGTCAGGAACTGCCCTTACTCAGCTTTGCTTCTGCGTGTGAGACTGCATACGGCACATCCTGATCAAATCAAACCGATGGGCTGCCAGGGGAATGTGGAGATGAAACGTGATGGTTTTAGTTTTTGTTGCTGTTCTTTTACTCTCTGAGGTTGAAAAGGAACATCATGCATAGACATGGAAAGCAAAGGCTTGAAGGCCTCTGGGGAAGAGGTGTGGCAGGAGAATGGGGGGGGGGCACTGGAGGAAGAATCTGCTGACAGCCCAGGAGATAGGGAATGTGGAAACTCAGGTTGAATTAGGAAGATGAGCCAGAAAGAAGACAAGGATGAGCTTTCAGGAGCTGGGAGTGAGTCTGGAACTTGAGCTCCATGGGAAATAACTTCTTTTTGATATGTCAAAAGTGTGGTATTTAAAGGAAAGAGCCTATGTTAAAGAGTAACCTAGTATATTCCTAGCCAAGTAATTTAAAGTTGGGCCCCCTAACAGATTTTTGTAGGAATTACATAAGGTTGCCCATAGAAGCGTTCTGGCATTCAGTGCAAAGCACAACACAAATCCTGCTGAGAGAACTTTCATAGAAGAAAAAGAGTGTTGGATTTAGACTCAGTGGACTTGAGAGCATGTGAAGCCTCAGTTTCCTTGTGTAAAGTGAGGATGGTAACACCTACCTTCCATGTAATGGACCTGCCAGGAAAAACGTATTTGAGTTGGGACTCATCTACAAAAATTGTTTCAGTGATTGATATGAAGTACGTGCTGTTCTCTCATA
>PVJI01018353.1:0-33679 GCA_004026765.1 Micronycteris hirsuta | reverse complement strand
TTTCTTTCTGCTGGTCCACTCCGTTGATTTGAGTCCCAGTTTCCTTATCTCTATTGGTTCCCTGCAGATCTCTCCTCATTTGTTCAAGCAAGTTTGTTAATTTTTCGTCGAATTCTGAAAGCATCCTTATTACAAGGGATTTGAACTGTGCATCTGATAGGTTGGCTATCTCTTGGTCAGTTAGCTCTGGGGTTTTGATTTGTTCCTTTCTTTGGGCCATTTTTTTCCCCCCTTGGTGAGCCTGTTACTGTAAGGGGGGCAGAGTCTTGGGGATCCCCTGTGCAGGGAAGCTCCCGGTAGTTGGGCTGTGACGTAGCCTCTGGGGGCGGGACCTGAGCGCACAATGGCGCCTTCTCCACTCTCCATGCCCACACCGCCTCCTACAAGCACTTCGGGCCCCTCTGTGCTGGCTCCGGGGGTCGCTCCGGGGTCGGTGGACAGGCTGCACAGCTCCAATCCCCCGAGGGTCTACCCAGTGAACTTTCCTGTGAGGCCGGGAGTTCCTCCGGCCGCGGACTCCACCCCCACACGTGCTCTCCATCTGCGCCGATGGGTTGCGCCCTGCTTTCTTTCCCGGTTTCTCTGCACACGAATGCAGACCTGCTGAGTCCACCGTTCTTGGGACTACTGGGTCCAGATGAGCCGGGCGCAGACCGCGCTTCAGTCGGGCCCCCGTCTGGGTGTGCTGCAGCCCCACGGGAACCGCCCCTGCAACCGCTGTCCTGCCGTCTGCTCACCTGCTCGCTGCGGGGTCGCCGAGCGCTCTCCCTCCGCCCTGCACCTTCTGGCTCACCAAACTAGATGAATGTATCTTCTTTAATTCCTGGGTTGTCGGACTTCCTCTCAATGTGATTTTCTGTCAGATCTGGCTGTTTTTGGATGTGTAGATTTCTGACTTTTTTCCTTGTTTGGTTGTGCGAGGCGGTACGGTGCATTCACCTATGCCGCCATCTTAGGAGGTCTCTTTTAAAAAGTTTTGAGATATAATTCACATACTACACAATTTACCTATTTAAAGAGTACAGTTTAGTGGTTTTTAGTATGTTTGTAGATATGTATAACTACTAACACAGTCAAATTTAGAACATTTTTATCACCTCAAAAAGAAGCTCCATACCCATTAGTTCTGATTACTATATCTCATTTCCTCCCAGCCCCACTGCCAGGCCTGAGGAACCACTAATCTACTTTCTCTCTCTTCAGAGTTCCCTATTCTGGGGTTTCATGTGAAAGGAATCATGTACCATGTGGTCTGTTGTAACTGGTTTCTTCATACAATGTTTAAAGTTTCATCTGTGTTGTAGCATGTAACAGTTCTTCGTTCCTTTTTATTGCTGAATACTAGTTTATTGAATGGATGTACCACATCTTGTTTTTTCATCCTTCTGTTGATGGACATTTGGGTTGTTTCCACCTTTTGGCTATTAAGAAGAATGCTGCTATAAACACTTGTGTACAAGTTTTTGTGTGAATATATATTTTCATTTCTCTCTAGGAGTAGAATTCCTGGGTCATGTGATAATAGTTTGGGGAAATATCAGATTGTCTTCCAAAATGGCTGTGTCATTTTTCATTCCACCAACAGCGTGTGAGGGTTTAGAGTGCTCCATATTCTCGCTGACACTTGTAATCTGACTTTGATTTTAGCCATCCTCGTGAATGTGAAGTGGTATCAGTGAAGTTTTGATTTGTATTTCCCTGATGACAAATCCATGTTTACATCTTTGACTTTATTAGCAATTTCAGTATACTCAGGTGAAACAGGATGGTGTTTAGAATTGAAAAAATAAGTCCTTTTCTCCAAAAATAAGTTTGTTTTCTCTCCTGTAACATTTTATACACATAGAAAATGGCAGTTCAGATGCTGGTAAACATAAACACAAGAAGGAATAGGTAATACAAAAGGGACCAAACTTAGTTTACTTCTTTGTAAACAATATATTGCCGTCTATGAAGAAAACATTATAAGGCACGAAATTATATGTGCCTTCCATACGGGCACAAAGAAATTTCTAGACCATTAAGGATAGAGTATTCTTTGTTGTACTTCATTATGGGAAATAGCCTGTAATCAATTACATAGTGCTTTGTATTTTTCAAAGCATTTTCTTATACTTTTTTTTGTTTTGTAGATAGGAGGAGTGATTTTAGATGTGTAGTGTTAACAAGGCTAATTGTCTGATGGTACTCTTCAGTTAGTTAATACTTTAAGTACTAAAATTTTTAATGGTGAGAGCCATTGAAAAGTTTTTTAAAGAGAGTGATGAAGTCAAAAGATAGCTTAAAAAGAGAATGCATCTCTAAGGTTAGACTGGGAAAGACCACTGTAGCAGTGAATTTTTATAAAAGAGTGACTTCCCAGTTCTGGTCATTAGTTGGCTTGTTTTAGGTCGTATTGAAAGACTCAAGTAAACAGGCTTTTCTTTTAAGAGCTTTACTACTCAGTGTGTTTTGAAGGCTAGTAGCATCAGTTCCCCTTGGGAATCACAAATGAGGCATTTTGAGTCTTAACCCAGACTACTGGATCAGAATGTGCATTTTAACAAGACTCCCCTGGTGATTTGCATGCTCTTTAGACTTCGAGAAACACTTAAAAAAAATTTTTTTTTTGGCTTTGGTTAACGTATGGAACTTACCTTTAAAATTTATAAGTTAACAATAGGGAAAATAATTTGCAAATATTAAGATGTACAATGAGAAAAGGTTAAATGAAGGTTACTAGTCAACATGCTGAGTGAGAATTACTTAAAGTGTATGCACATGTTATTTCAGAAGTCTAGGGAATGTCTAAGATTAATATAAAGGGTAAAGTAATAAGGATATCATAGGGAAGATTAATGGTGAAATGAAACCTTTTACTATAGATGAGAGTGTTCTATGCTATAAATAGGACAGTGTTTACAGTTAAACGTGAAACTATTTGAATATGTTGTATCTTCATTTAACAGTATCAAACTTTTGCTTATAGCTGGCTTAGATGCTAGTACAATGAATAATTGTTTGATTAAGTCCTGACTTTAGTGGGAATACCTTTAGGCTTTCCCCTCTAAGCATTAAGACAACAGCTTTTAGGCTGAGGAAGGAGTGTGTGTGTATGTGTGTAGGACATAGTCTTTGATTCTTATTTTGAGTTAAAAATTTAAAAAATGCATGAGTTTTATCCAGTGCTTTTTCAGTATCATTGGAGATGATTATATGATTTATCTCCTTCCCTCTAGCAATATAGTTTTTTTTAAGGTTTTATTTATTTTTAGAGAGAGGGGAAGGGAGGAGGAAAGAGAGAGAAACATCAGTGTGTGGTTGTCTCTTGCGCACTCCCTACTGGGGACCTAGTCTGCAACCCAGGCATGTGCCCTGACTAGGAATCGAACCAGTGACCCTTTGGTTCGCAGGCCAGCACTCAATCCACTGAGCCACACCAGCTAGGGCTTATAGTTTTTCTTATAAAAATTTTATTTTTTATTATAATTTTCATTACCATTTATCCCTTTTATACTCCCTTTCCATCCTGCAGTCACTACACTATTGACTATGTCCATGAGTCCGTTTTCCTTGATCCTTCTACCTCCTGACTCGCCCCCCAGAGCTGTCAGTCTACATTCTATCTATGAGTCTGTCTTAATATGCTTGTTATATTAATAAAATTCTAATATTGAACCTGTGCTGCATTTTTAGAATAAATGTAGTCACTTGATAAAGCACCTAGAATGAGTTGTTACTGCTATTGTTCTCCTAATAGTGGTCGAATTTTATAACCATTGCTGAGTTCAGGATTCAGTCGTTACTATTGTGTTGAGACTTTTTAACATACATATATGCAAGTGAAAATTTGGGAGTCAGTCTCTGAGAAGAAATTTTCCTTTATTAGGACTTTTTCCCCAACACAAATAGGGGTTTATCCTTTGCTTTTTCTTATGCTTTTGCAAAATGCATCTGAATAGTGGTCCTAGACTTCTCTTTCTTCATTTGACTACTTGCAGTCAACAAGTAGGTTTAATTTTTAACCTTGATTTCAAATCACACATTCGTAAGGTTTTAAAAATATGTAGTCATTTGCGGTTTACCCAGAGGTAACAGTGATTTTATAATTTCTTACCTCTTGAGGTAGTAGATTTTCCTAGCTTTTATTTTGTCTGTATCTAGGCTGACTTACTGAATTCAAATAACAGCCAGTAGAGTCTAATAGATTATGAGCTATATCTCTGACCTTGCTCAGTGCTTTATTGTGACCTTTTTCTTCAGAATGAAGCACGACTTTTAAAAACTTCTCAAAATGTTAACTACATCCTCTCTGTTTATTCCTTTGCATTCCTGAGCTCTTTGCTGTTCTTAACAATCCAGGCATGCCCCTCCTCAGGACTTCCTGCAGTTCTCTGTACTCTTTGCCTGGAATGCTCTCCAGTCAATATCTTCCTTGCTTTCTTGCTTACCTTCTTCAAGTCTTTGCTCAACTGTTACCTCATAAGGCAGGCCCACTCTGAGTCTTTTTTTTTTTTTTTTAATTACAACCCCACCTTGGTATTTGTGATCTTCTGTCTCTTGCTCTATTTTTCATAGCTGTTATTACCTTTTAATATTCTATATAATTTATGTATTTATTAGGTTTCTCTTCCCTCCGTCCTCACTAAAATGTAAACTTTTCAAAAATAGGATTCTTTTCTGTTTATTAAAAAAATATGTATACACACATATCTTTTTAAAAACTGACATATCCAGTGCCTAAAACAATATCTGACACATAAGGAAACTCAAATATTTGATGAATGAATGAATGAACGAACTATCTTGAGGAAGCCTTATTTTTAAGGAATTCCCATTTAGGGTCAGAATAATCACATGAAATGTAAATAATCCTTCCACTTTAAATTTAATTAATTCAGACTATTTTTCCCCCTCCAGATTCACCGAAGCAAGAACAAATGGAAATTCTATTTGAAAGATGGTGTTATGTGTTTTGGAGGGAGAGACTATGTATTTGCAAAAGCCATTGGTGATGCAGAGTGGTAAAATTTATGAGCTCAATACATCGTAAACATCAGTGGAACTATATTATGTATTGTGAAACTTATTTTTATTTAAATACAGTCCACAGAGCTGCTCAAATATTTAGTTCACTGTATGGAATTTAATAAAATTGTAATTCAGATGCAGATATAAATTTTCAGTTTTATATTTCTTTCATTTACTAATATTAAAAGGTTTCTTAAAAAAAACCTCATTATCTATACTATTACAAAGCATAGATACATTAGGTGTGGTGGAGCATGAAGAAATGTCACATTTATAAATTTCATCTTGAAGTAAAATTTAAATCCCCTTCACAGTGAAGTCAATATCCGTTAATAGATTGGGGCCAGCGTTCCTCTTGCCTCTCACCAAGTAAGTAGCAGGGTATTCAAGAAGACCTGTCTGGGTCTTTTAGTCTACACTCCTTACTAGTGATTTGCTGACTGTGCAAGCCCAGATGGTCCCTTGGAGGCAGATACCTCTTCTAAGCACATACTATACATGAACATGGAAATCTTTGCTGAGGCAAGGTTTCCTGATCGAAGAATCAGCCTCTCTGAGCTTATCCTGTTACCAGGTCATTCTCATATCCTCCTATTTCTCTGGGGAATTATAAGGGAGGAATGGATTAGGTTCCTGTTCTACTTCTTGAAACTTCACACTTCTGTCTTCTTCCTAGCCATAGTGGGTTTTCCCTCTCTTCTTAATCTTTTCCTATTTTTCTTACAGTGCAAGACCCCTTTACAAACTATTTCTCTCTCAAAAATACTCCCTCTCTTCCTTCTTTCTAACAGGGAATTCCCTCATTGAGTTTAGGCTTTCTAAAACATCAGTCAGGAAGAGGTATTCTCTTCAGGAACCTCTGCTTTGACCAGATGAGATTGCCTAATCTTATCTGCAGCAAGAAGATCTGGGTAACTGTCTTAAAATCATGGAGAGAAAAAATAGTGTAAAACACAAAAAACTCTCATTTTCCTACACTAATAAAAACAAAGCAAATTATCCCCCAAATTATTCTGTAATATTCTTTCCCTTAGTAGATTCAAATCCATTAAAGGAATATTTTCTTCATCCTTTGGCTTCTCTTAAGGGGTAGAGTATGTATGTTCTCTAAGTTTAGGATCCCTGGTTTCTGCTCTGAATGGTGTTCTCCGGGACAGCACTCTCACACACAAAGCAGTGCTGGGATGAGTGGGTTATGGTCTGTGAAAGGTCCCTGTGTCTGGCAGGTCACGGTGTGAATTTCCCATTTCCTTTTCAAAGGCAACCCCAATTAGAGAATTTAATTTATTGCAGCACTTGTCTTGTTTTGCCCAAGGGACTCAGCTACTATGGCAGATCATTTCAAAATCTGGATAAATCTCTCTGGATCTTGGACAACATATGTGGGTATTATCTTTTTTTGGAAGTTGGCAGCTGCATGAGGATTCAGTTTGTACTAGTAAGTAAGCTGGTCCCCTAACCAGATTTTCCACCTATGTCCTCTTCATCCTCAGCAAGATTGTTCTTTACCACCACTGCTATTCCCGATCCTTGTCTATCTGTTGAGAACTTCCTGGTGCTCTGGGTTCTCATTGGATGTTGCCTACTATGAAATGGCCATCTTTTCTACATAAAACACACAAAGAGCGTGCTTATTCTTTGTGTCTATCCTTGAATGTAACCCCGCCAGGGCTGAGGATTACATTTTATAGTCTTCTTACTTTCTTCTTCCCAGGCTCATCCAGCTACTCTGAATGTGCTTTAGACAGACATTATTGTAAATTAAGTACTGAATTTATTGACAAGGTGAATTCACTTGGGAATTGCCCTTTAATGTGTTAGTTTAAGTGTTTGAGAAAGGCAGTGATAGTTGTTTCTAAAATTCCTTTCCTTTTTTCCAGTGTGGATTTTAAAATGACACTTTGCTTCAGTGATTTTTTTTTAGTGGCATATTACAAATACTACTATTACATAGGTCGTCTTTATTTATGTGGTGCATTTTATTACTAGAGACAAAAGTCACAGTTGTTCCATTTGAGTCTCTGCATGCCTTCATGCCTCTGATCTTTTAAAAGTGCAAAAAAAATCAATTTAAGAGTTGGAGTACCACAAAATAAAGTCCAATAATAATTACCCTTGCATGCTAATATACATGATGATAGTTTTCATGGTGATTGCAGAGAGAGTTAAGTGTTGTTCAATTATTTTGGACCTCATATGCTTTTATTAGTTTCAAATAATGCTAGAAAAAATTTTGGTTCTTGAGAAGTTGTTTATATGAGTGATTTTCACAATTGTTATATAATATACTTTAATAACAAGTATATGTGTGTGCATAGATACACATAACAATGAAACAGAAATTTCAGAAAATCATGCTTGTCTCTAGCACAAGATAGCATCTTATACTTGATTTTGTTTTATTGCACTTATAAAACGATGGTATTGACTTAATAAATTGATTTCACTACCCACTGATGGGGCGTGATTCATAGTTAAAAGATATTTTTAATGCATGAGCTAAAGATAGAGTGAGATAAATCACATTCCAAAAGAGAAAATTATTCTTTAAGCCCTATGAGTTGGTGAAGTTTATCCAAGACTTAGCTTTGTTATGATATTACTTTTCCTTTTAGGAACCTCTTCACCATGTCCAAGCTAAACACTTCTTGTTGCATATTACAACAAAATGTCAAAAGTAGGTTCTGAGTTCTTGTAAATACAATTCCTTGGCAAATATCATCCTATATCTTTTAATAGGGAGACTTATAGTTAAAGAGGTTACAGTTTGCTATGTTAAATGAAATCTGTGCAAGTGTCATGTATCATCATTCCCAATTCAAACTTTTTCTCATGCTGACATCCCACAGTGTTTTCTTACACACTTTCCACCTATCCCTGTAGGCGAAGAAGATCACACTGAATTTGCATAGTTAGTATCTTAGGGACTGACGCTTAGGAACTGGCCTTGCCTGGAATACCTTCTTTACCTGTTTTATTCAGTGTACTATATAATATGTGTAAATAATCATATGCATAGCTCAGACTCCATAGGGCAGTGAGACTCCAGTTCTGGCTGAGGTACTCAGTTTCAGTCACTTAAGTTGTGTAGGAAAAGTAATAACCTTAGTTTGAATAGCAACAGTTAATTGGAGTGGTGAGCAGGGGCATTTAGGGGGAATTTCTTTTGACTCATGGTAGTAGGTTAATATTATGTAGTTTTTCATGTAAATGTACTCTAAGCCAGGTGGGAACTTTGTGATTTATAACAAGAAACCTAAATTATAAATCATAAGCCCATGGCAATAACTCTTGGGAAGAAACTCATTATTAATAAAATATTGTACTTTTGAAAGAAAAGATTATTTTCAATTATGAACACATTTATTAAAATCTTTGTGACATAAAGATTCTTAATTTACATGTGGACTTGATACATTTTTGAGGAAACTAAAACAATGTTATAAATGGAGGGCAAAAATATCTTTTGAAAATCTATGTAAGTTAAGATGAGTTGTTCCAGGTTGATTAACCCTTTTTAGTCATTTTGCTACCTACTAGTGATAGTATCAAACATTGTGGGAAAAAATTCAAGGTAGAAATATAAATTTTCTGAGCATTTGATATTTTTATGATTTGTTTATGCGAGATTATACAGCTTAATAATACACATGTTTTCTATGAGAACATCTCATAAGGGAAAGGCTTCCCTTTGATTGTTTAGGTATTATTATTTTTATTGTTGTTCAATTATAGTTGTCCCACATTTCCCCCATTGCTCTCCCCTGCCCCCACCGCTGCTCCTACAGTCAATTCCCACTCGATTATCCATTAGTCTGGGTCCTCTATACATGTTCTTTGACTTGCCCCTTTTCCTCTTTCCCCTGATATTCCCTTTTCTTACCCCCACTGGTCACTGTCAGTTCTTTATTTCCATGTCTCTGGTTCTATTTTGGACATTTGTTTGTTTTGTTTATTAGGTTCCACTCATAGGTGAGATCATATGGTATTTGTTGTTCACCACCTGACTTATTTCACTTAGCATAATACTCTCCAGTTCCATCCATGCTGTCACGAACAGTAGGAGCTCCTTCTTTCTTTCTGCTGCATAGCATTCCATTGTGTAATAGTATGTTTTTTGATCCTTTCATTTACTGATGAGCACTTAGGCTGTTTTCAGCACTTGGCTATTGTGAATAGTGCTGCTGTGAACACTAGGATGCATAGATTCTTTTGAATTAGTGTTTCAGGATTCTTAGGGTATAATCCCAGCAGTGGAATCACTGGATCAAAAGGCAGTTCCATTTTTAGTTTTTTGAGGAAATTTCATACTCTTTTCCACAGTGGCTGCACCAGTCTGCATTCCCACTAACAGTGCACTAGGGTTCCCTTTTCTTAAGAACCTCACCAGCACTTGTTGTTTATTTGTTAATGATCGCCATTCTGACTGGTGTGAAGTGGTATTTCATTGTGGTCTTAATTTGCATCTCTCTAATTGCTAGTGATGTTGAGCATTTTTTCATGTGTCTATGGGCCTTCTGTATGTCCTTGGGGAAATTTCTGTTCAGGTCCTTTGCCCATTTTTTAATTGGATTGTTTGTCTTCATGGTGTGGAGTCACTCCATGTGAGTTCTTTATATATTTTGGAGATCAAACCCTTGTCTGAGGTATCATTGGCAAATATGTTTTCCCATATGGTTGGTTCCCTTTTTATTTTATTGATGTTTTCTTTAGCCATGCAGAAGCTTTTTTAACTTGATGTAGTCCCATTGTTTATTCTTTCCTTTTTATCTCTTCCTCTGAGGGAGGTGTCACTTGAAAATATTGCTACGTGGGATATCTGAAATTTTCCTGCCAGTGTTCTCCTCTAGGAGTTTTGTGGTTTCACATCTTATATTTAAGTCTTTTGTCCATCTTGTGTTTATTTTGGTGTATGGTGTTAAGTTGGTGGTCTAGTTTCATTTTTTCAGCATGTACCTGGCCAGATCTCCCAGCACCATTTATTGAAAAGGCTAATTTTACTCCATTTTATGCTTCTGCCCCCTTTGTCAAATATTAATTGACCATAGAGACATGGGTTTATTTCTGGGATCTTTATTCTATTCTTTTGGCCTATGTGTCTGTTTTATGCCAGTATTACCAGACTGTTTTGATTATAGTGGTCTTGGAGTATAATTTGGTATCAGTTATTGTGATCCCTCCCTCTTTGTTCTTCTTTCTCAGATTGCTGACACTATTCAGGGTCATTTATAGTTCCATATGTTTCTGAAATATTTGTTCCAGCTCTGTGAAATATGTCATTGGTATTTTGAAGGGATTGCATTGAATCTATAGATTGCTTTGTGTAGTGCGGACATTTTAATGATGTTAATTCTTCCAATTCATGAACATGGTAAACACTTCCAATTATTTGTGTCTTCCTTAATTTCTTTCATCAGTGTTCGGTGGCTTTCTGAGTACAGGTCTTTTACCTCCTTGGTTAAGTTTATTCCTATGTGTTTTATTTTCATATTGCTGTAGTAAATGGGATTTTTTCTCCTAATTTCTGTTTCTGACATTTCATTGTTAGTGTACAAAAATGCCTTTGATTTGTGAATATTGGCTTTGTATCCTGCTGTTTTGCCAAACTCACTTATTAGGTCGAGTAATTTTTTGGTGGAGTCTATAGGGTTTTCTATGTACACTATCATGTCATCTGCAAACAATGACAGATTTCCTTCCTCCTTTCCAATTTGGATACCTTTTATTTCTTTTTCTTGTCTGACCTCTGTGTCTAGAACTTCCAATACTATGTTGAATAGAAGCGGTGAAAGCAGACACCCTTGTCTTGTTCCTAATTTTAGGGGGAAGGATTTTAGGGGGAATTATTATTTTATATTTCAGTTATAAAAGTGAATCATCTAAAATTACCTACCTACTATGTGTAAGGCTTTAGGGTAGATATAGTAGGAGAAACAAAAAAAAGAGATGAGTGGAGTGTATCACTAAAGAACTCTACAATATAGGTGAAATAATAGATATATAGTACATGTAAAGATAATTAATAATACCCAGCAGTGTACAATAAAAGACAAATGGATAATAAAGATGACAAGTGCTAAAGAAGTCCAAAGGGAGAAGCCATTGTGGGTTACATATTATTTATGACCTACTTTATTTCAGGTAAAGGAGGTGTCTTGACTATAGTATATTGGGAGGGGTATTAAGGAGAGTTTAATAAAGAAAATAAACCTTTAGTGGGAGTCTTAAAGGATGCAGAAAGAGGACAGGTAAGCAAGTAGGCATCCCAGCTGGTGAGAGTGGCATGGGCACCGGATGGAGACGCACAGGGCATGGCTATGGAAAGTAAGTGGAACAATTTGTTTCATGTAGAAAAACAGGAGATAAAGTAAGCATATGGAGGGTGGATTCTGGAGCTCTTCGAATGTTAGGCTAGGAGATAAAACTTTTATTTATAGGTACTGATGAACCACTCAGCATTTTTGGCAGGTGTGTAATAAGATGAAATAGAACTTTAGGCAGATTAATCAGTGGTGGTGAGTATAAGTGTGTGGACATGGAAAGATGGAATATGAGTAAAAGTGAGGGAGATGTGGTAGTATTCCCGAGGTAAGGGGAAATGACCTGAGATGTGGGTGTGGCAGTAGGAATGCAAAATAAAGAATTGATGTGGAATATAATTCAGAGGAATAACTGGTAGGTCTTAGTGAATGAGAGGATATGAGAACGCGAGAGATAATAAACTATAACTCCATATGTTAAAACATATAATGTTGAGCTACCTTGGCTGGTGTGGCTCAGTGGATTGAGTGCCTGTCTGGGAACCAAAGGGCCACTGGTTAGACTCCCAGTCAGGGCACAAGCCTGGGTTGTGGGCCGGGTCCCCAGCAGGGGGTGCATGAGAGGCAACCACACATTGATGTTTCTCTCCGTCTCTTTCTCTCTGCCTTTCCCTCTTTCTAAAAATAAATGAAATCTTTTTAAAAACCTTATAATATTGAAAATAAAGATTAATATTTATGGAAAAGGACATACAAGTTATTTTTAGAATGTATGTACAATCACCTTGGGCTAAAACAATATTTAAAAGTACGTAATTTAAGTAGTGTCTCCACAATGATATGTTTTATTTTTTCTTTTGTTTCACTTTCTGCTTTTTGCTTACTTGTTTGTTTTGGTTCTGGGATTTATGTATGAATCAAAAAGTTTATTGTGTATGTATATAGCAACATGTCTAATTAGTATTCTCTCACGTCACTTAGACAAGTTCTAGACTGCATCTGAGTAAAGAAATGTAACTAGTTACGGAGTAAAAACATCAGAAATATGCAAAACATATTACAGAGAAGTGATATTTGTAAAGTTGGTGATCTTTTATAATCTTATTTAGAATCACTGCACAATGGCATAAAGATGGAAAGCAGGCTGAATGTGTAGAGAGTCTAGTTATGACTGTACATTTATTTAATAAAATGTCAAGGAAAGTTATCTATTAATAGGAGAATGGAAAACAGTGTTATATTTGTATATAACACTGGAATCCTACTCAGCAATGAAAAGGAGTGAACTACTGATTCAGGCAATAGCATGGGTGAATAGCAAAAACATTAGGCTCAGTTAAAGAAGCCTTACATAAAACAGTATATACTGTATAATCTCATTTATATGAAGTTATACAATAGGTAAAACTAACCTATGGGGGGGAAATCAGAATTATTGTTACCTCTGGGGAGCAGGGGTGAGGGAATAACTAGGGAGGGGCATGAGGAACTTTCTGAGGGTAGTAGTGTTCTATATCCTCATAGGAGTTTTGGGTCACATGGGTGTTTCATTTCTCAAAACTCATTAAATGGTATGCTTAAGATGTGTCCATTTTACCATATAGAAATTTAACCTGAAAATGTAAACAAATGTTGAACCTCGGTTAATGATGAGCATGCTGAAGTGTTTAGGGATGACAAGTACTAATATGTGCAACTTACTTTAAAATGCACCAGAAATGATGGATAGATAAATAATGGATAGATAATTATATAATTTGTAATGAAACCAATATAGTAAAATGTCGACTCTAATATTGGGTGTGTACTATATAATTCTTTCAACTTTTTTGTGTGTTTGAAAATATTCACAATAAAATTTTGGGGAAAATTTAAGAAACTTTAAACCCATGATACAAGCCTTTGAATGACTGTGATTTGCTGATATGGAAGCTGGGGTCCTGAATCAGAACTTTGAGTTTGAATTTTATTAGTTGAATATTTTATTAGTTTTGAGAACTTGGGGAAATTGTAATAAGGTTTTCTGTACTATAAAATGTGAATAATAATATCTGCATCATAGAGTTTTATGATAATTAGATGAGTTAACATATATATAAAATACTTATTGTTTAGCATATGATAAGCTTTCCATAAAGTTTATTTTTTTTTATTTATTTTTTTTTTAAAGATTTTATTTTTATTTATTTTTAGAGAGAGGGGAGGGGAGGGAGACAGAGAGGGAGAGAAACAGCAATGTACGGTTGCCTCTCACAAGGCCCTCACGGGGACCTGGCCCGCAACCCAGGCATGTGCCCTGACTGGGAATCGAACCGGGACCCTCTGGTTCCCAGCCCGTGCTCAATCCACTGAGCTACACCAGCCAGGGCCCATAAAGTTTATTTTTAAAAGTTGGAGGAACATACAAAAAACACTGCAATTAAAAACATAATTTCTTTGTCCTAGATGAATTAATTCTGATAGATTAAAATATTTTCTAGGAAATATTGAATATACAAGTATATTTCTTTACCACCCTCCAAAAGACAGAAAGGATGAAAGTTAAATATTTTAAAATATTTAAGTATTTCCTTTTATTTTGGTAAATAAAAAGATGGGACCCTTGAAAGGAAAAAAAACCCCATTTTTTTCCTTATAGATTTTGTAACTTCAGTGTCATTCAGCACATTTATTGCATACCATTGCCAAGATCCTGAACTTTAAGAGACAGGAAAACAACAGTGAGATCAGTTCCTACCCATAAGAGGTCTCCATTCTATTTAATATTTCATTGGTCTTGAGAAGCTAAACACCAAACCAAGAAAATAAGCTGAAAAGTGCCTTTAGATGATTAACTTACATTAAATTTTAAATAATAGAACCTAGACAGGGGGTGAATGAAAGTGTCTGTAACAGCACTATCCAAAAGAACTTTTTCTGATGCTGAAAATGTTCTGTGTCTTTATTGTCCAGTATAGTAACCATTGGGCACGTGAGGCTACTGAGCATCTGAAATGTGGCCAGTGCAACTGAGGAACTACATTTATAATTTAATTTAAATTTAGCTACATGTGGCTAGTGGCTACCAGATGGAACAGTGCATCTCTAGAGTGTGTTTCTCAAACTATCTGAAGAAAAGGATGAGTTATTTTAAATTTCAAATCTGTTATGGCCTAATGTTTTTATAAAATGCAATAAAAACTTGCTACAAAGATGAAATGAGAAAAAATCAAAGACATGTAAAATGCCACTTAATTTTTTTAATACTAGAGTCAACAGACACAAAATTACTGTCAAAATTACTATAAAAGTTTCTAATACTCTCATCTGTATCATATATCATCATGTACCAATGACAAGTAGATTTTGGACTGGTGATGGTCAAGGACCATACTTTGAACTAGGTCTAGGTCTTTCTTTGCCTAACGTGCCTAAGAATAAATAACTTCCTAAAGCCAACTCTGTTAAAATTTCTCGTACAGATAATTTTTTACATATTTAGGTATAGTTCAATAATGTGGTTACTGATAGAAGAGTTAACACTCTTTGCAACAAGTTTCATCAACTGTATATTGACAATGCAGTGTGGTCAGCTTCAGAGTGGCCTGGGAAAGCTTATTTGATTCAGTGAAGCCATTTTTGCAGTTGGAGGTATAAGCTAAAAAGTCCTTTTTTCTATGAAGTTCAGCACGATGTCTACAGCAGCCAAATTTGCTCAGCAACAGAAAGAAATCCCTCCGGAATGCCTTTGTGAAAATCGCGTACAGAAATGGATTGGCACAAGAATTGACAGGATAAAAAAGAACCAGTAAAACTTTAGAGTTGGTTACTGTGATAAGGGGCACTTTGAAGGCAGCTGAGATGGCAAAAAAAGAGATCGGTGCCATGCAGGTGAAATCGGTGAAGACAAGAACTGCCATTTTCTTAGCAATCTTTGTATCTTTGTTGGCAGCCATCAGCTCTGGATTTTGAACTGCAAAATAAATTTTAATATAGCAAGCACAAATGATGATGAAGGCTACCACGTTGAGTATCAGAACGGTTAATATGTAAACTTGTGAGAGAGTGGTTTCCACATCCATTGGGAGGCAGATGCTGACCTTCCTGTAATTGCTCACCCCCACAAGGGGCAGCATGGCAATTAGAGTAGCAAAGAGCCATCCCCCAAGCATAATCAGAACGGCGTGTCCTAATCGTAGCTTGTGGTCCAGCCGAACAGCGTAGGTGATGGTGTGCCATCTTTCTAATGTGATGACCGTGAGGGTGTAGACAGAAAGCTCACTTGCAAATACAGTGAAGAAGCCAGCAGCACTACACCCACTCCCAGTCTGCCAGTCTATGGCATGGTTATAATACTGGCCTTTGGTTTGGAAGTCAACTGAGGCAATGAGCAGCAGATAGAGCCCCATGCAAAAGTCTGCAAAGGAGAGATTACACATGAGAAAACGGGGCACTGTCAGTTTATAACGACTGGTCAGGAGAACAAAGAGGACAGTCATGTTTCCCATGATGGCTAGGATGTTAATCAGCCAAATCAGGACCCTAAGGAAGTCATAGCCCATAATATCTTCACAGGGATTAAAAGCATCTGGTTCAGGAGAACATCGGACTGTCTTGGGTGAGCAGATATCATGGTCATAGTCCCAGCCTCTCAGTTCACTCTCAGCAAAGATGGCAGAATAACTGTAAGAAGAATATTTAGGCTCAATGTAAACTTAAGGGATTTTTCTATGATTCTGATTTCTAAAAAAGAATCTAACAGTCATCCTTAGTGTTTTTTTAAAGCCTAAGAAACAAAAGGAAACAAAGCCACAATAGTCTCAGTCTTACATTTATTTGTTAAATTATCCGAGAACTCTGAATTGCTGTAGGAGTTTAAGAAGGGAATAAAAAACAATTTAGATTTTTTTATATATAGATGTGTACACTGATGCAAAGACTTCATGAAACTGCTTACAGAGGATGATTTTCTTTGGAAAACAAATCTAGAGATGACAAAGTATACTTGCTAAATCAAAGAGAATCCTTTCTTGGCATTTTCTTAGTTATTTATCTCATTCAGTCGCCACCCAAACTGCTGTGAAGCTGTTTGTGGAAGAACACAAATGGAATTGGAAGGCTCACACTGTTGAATGTAGTCTGCTAGTGGTGCACTCGCTTGCACCTTAGTCCCTGCCAACTGCATGGCCCAGAGAGAAACAGAAGCCAAGGAATGGATTGCTAGAGCCCTAAAGGCAGAGGAAGAATATAGTCATGGACAGTAGGAAGAACTTCTGAAAATAGATACCCCTTAGGGGTATAAAGGAAATTCAGAGAGTGGCGTGAAGAGGCCACTATCCTGAGTGAAGAAACGTCCCACCTCTGCCACTCCCTCCCTCCCAACACCCTCGCTACTGTTTGAGTTCAGGTTTTCATCTTCTTTTAAGGGACAATTACATCTGTTTTCATCCTGGCGTCTTTCCTCCAATTTTGACATGACCCAGTCCATCTGTACATTCCTCCTGGAACTGCCTTTCTTAAGTACATCTCTGTGCCTCACATTCTTCATTTGCCACACAAGGATAATAATCATATCTTCCTTGCTGGGATCGTGCTAAGGATTAAATGCATTAACACATGTAGAATGTTTAGAATAAATCCTGATGTATTAACTACTCAGCAAATATTAGGGATTCTTATAATTATCTTGCAAATGCCCTGTGCAATTGTCCTTTTGGTCACAGAAAGTGACTAGTGGCTGTCAGAATAAGTTCTACTGTTTCATCCTATGTGCTGTTTCTCCTTCCCTCCCTCTCTTCTTTCTGATGAATTCCTCCTCATCCTGAAAGAGAAGCTTCTCTTTCTTGATTTTACACCTTCAGGGAGTTTATTGCCCGCTCTCTCTGCTATGGTTGGCTTAGGTACTACTGTAGTTGTTAAACCGTATTGTCATTATGTTGCACATGATGCACATCTGTCTTTAATATTTGTTAGCTCCTTGAAGACGGGACTAGATTTGATTTTTTTCTGAAATCTCAGTGCCTCACACAGTTTTGGCTCAGAATATCCATTCAGTAAGTGTTTGTGGAATGAATAAACCAGAGTAATCCTGGTTCTGAGAGGAATTGAGAGAGGTACAAGGACAATCACTGCATACAATATGATGCATGTAGGCTCAACAAGTTTTCTCTTTGCCCACAGTCTGCTGCTATGATCTTGGGAGCTAGAGATTATTGGGCATAATTTTTTTTTGTCAGGACCATTACAATTACGTATTTCACTTGACGGTTTCTCACACATTAATTTCTCTACTTTCAAAGCTTTAGTTTCTCATGTTCTATATAAGGAAGTGTGTACCTAATTCGGTGAGCTGATGAAATGATGTATTTGAGCAGTACAGTTACTGAAAGCAAAGAACACAGATTTAAAAAAAGAAAGAGAATCCATGACCCAGGACTTAAAGGTGCTGGGAGTCATGGAAACGAGTTTGGAACGGTGGGGGGGCTGCCGCTATGCACAGAGGACTGCACGGGACCTCGCCTGTTTTATCGTTAGGCATCGTAGCACATTTGTCCTCATTTCATGCACATCGATCTAATGATCTATTTTTAATCTTTAAAGATAGAGTGGTTATAAACAATGAAAGAAAATAAGTTATTTCTTCACATTAGAAAGGTCTTTAAGAACATCTCATTGAACCCTTCATTTTATTGAAGGAAACCAAAATTAGAGCAGGTAAGTGGCTTGCCTAAGATCCCTCAGGATCAGGCACTAGTGGCATCATGAGGTCTTCACACCCATAGTCCAGGGGCCTTTCCTCTGCTTTACCTTCTCCTCGTCGGTGTTTGTCAATGCATGGTCCTTGAACCACTTCCATCAGAATTACCAGGGTGTTTGTAAAATACAGATTCCTGGCTTTACTTTAAATCCTGAAACAAACTTTCTAGGGATCGAGCCCAGGCACCTGCATTTTAAGCAAACTTCCTGCATGATTACGACAAAATAAAGCCTTTATTAAATCAAGTGAAAACTTTCCAACTATTGCTGCCTTAATTTTCCTTATTCCTTTCCCCTTACCCAAACTACTTCAGCTTCTAGAAGCACTAATTCAAACTTCTGAAACTTCTGTCAGGATTTCTGAGTAAATTTAATATCAATAAGAGGTCAAGCATATCCTCCCCTGGTCCTTTGCCCTTTCTTTTCTTTTTTCTTTTCGTGTCACTGGGTATATATCTAGCAATTTTCTCCTTGGTAATTTATCTTCAGACCAAATACCCATCTGCTGCTACTTACGTTTGTGTCCCGGGGTGGCTCCTGAGGGCAGCAGCATGCTTACTGACAAAACCCAGCCCGGAGTTGTGGTTAGTACTGAAGACTTATGCAGGGAATGTGAATGGACTCACATAGGCTTAACAATATTGAGTCAGAGGAAGGAGAAGCAGTAGCCCCACTGCTCCAGTCACTATGAACAAAGAAACGAGAAAAGACTAGACAGAATTTTAGGAAGACAATGGGGCCAGCCCTAGCAGTGAGAATACCATGGCATCTTGGGGAGAGCAGGTAAGGCTTAGTGGCTGCCTCTAGAATGTCTAAACTCTAGAGACTCAGGAAGAGCAATCTGGTGGGAAGGGGCGGGAGGAGGTTTATCATAAAAATGATTTTGCAGGAAGCACACTTTTTAAAGTTAAATTATATATTTCAGGTAGTTTGGGGGATGCCAGAGATTAGGGGATTTGATTTAAAGCAGTATTAGCAAACTGAAGATTTTAAACTCATTTGGGAAGTCTTGCAGTGGGGGGCTAATGAGGATCATTGAGAGGGAGCTAAAGGCTCCCCATCCCCAATCCACTCCTTGTACTAGCATTGCTTGTACTCAGAAGTGGCTTCCTGTTGAGATAAAAAGCCATACAGCTGACAAAAGAGTCATGTGGAAGGTGACTGGTGGGAAGACTATTAAGAGGGAAGAGCGGGAAGGGCGAGGAAAAGGAACACTGGAGGCCAGATGGGGACAGACCTAATTAAAAGGAAAGATACAGGATATAATATTTATAATGTCCCCTTGATTCCATCATATTTTTCAGCAACAACTTTCATAGTTTGAAAGCCAAATAATATTTCTGCTCTCCCTTAGAGATGAGGAAAAAAGGCTCAAAAAGGCAATTCTTGTCCAGGGATATCCAGAGTTACAGGAACATTTCTGCCAAGGGTTCACGTCCAAGTCTGAGGAGACTGGAAGCCCAGGGTCCTTCCATCATACTACCCTGCTGCCTTTCTATAACTTGTAGATTGATAGAGGGCAAAAGAAGAAAGAAGATATAGAAGAGGGAATGGAAATTAGCAGGATTTCTTAGAAGGGCATCTGGTTTTGTAGCTGGAAGACACATGGGGGAAATGATAAAACTTCTAACCTGCAGTAAGCGTGACTTGGGGACACTGGGGTTATTGTTTGAGCAACGCTTATTTTACATTTTAAGGTACGTGAGATACTGAGGCAGCCAGGAAAAATGTTAAAAATATCAGTCAGTAGAGTGAAAACATAGCTCTCATCTGGTATATGTTAGTGACAGCATTAAGGCTGAGTAAGTGTAAGCTCCAGAACAGAGTGGTCAAGGTGGCCTGTCTCTTTAAAGGAAGCGACTACTTCTAGAAGCTGTGTTGCCGTCAGTTTATCTTCATTGGATGTTGACCATATGACTAGTGAAAATTCCTACAAATGAAATGATCATTTAAAGAAGCCCTTAATGACATTAAAATACTTGCAAGTATAACTTGAATTTCTGAGGAGAATTTAATGTAATTGTAGAATGAACATGTAGGTACTTAGAAAGTTTTTTTTTTCTTTAACAAGTTGAATGAGATACCTGATCAACTGGATGCCACTTGCAAAGAAAAATTCTGACTTTAAAGCTATTAAGAATGCTTTGCAAACATCCCCCCCAAGACTTTTATCAAAAGAAAATTGTTGCCACTGATAATAATAAGGGGCACACAGAAGGAGATATGGCTTTTTGAGTTTCTTTGCATGCAAATACTTACAGCGTTTTATTATTTGGTTTCCATGCTGTGCTTTCACATTGTTTGGGAAAGTTTTCAAAAATGGAAAATAAAAAATTCTCCCTGAAAGAGAAGAGGTGGAAAAAAAAAAAAAGCAGTTGAGCTTTTGGTCTTTAAACTAAATTTGATCATGTCTATTTATGCTTTGTTCATCCAAATTCTTTACCTATTACACCAACTTTGTGTTCTGCACCATTGTCCTAACTGAAATGCTTCCTGGGGAGAGAATAAAGGCTTCTGAATTGTCATTAGAGTGCTTCAAGCTTTGATAAAATGCTTCTGAATGCTAAGTGTTTTGTGTGGGCTCTAGAGAGGAAAAAACTTAAATTTGTCATATCGAATCATAGGTTTTTCAATGCTCATTAAAAGCCATCTTTATGATATATTAAGGTTTGCTTCTCACCGCTCTCCTCACTCTCTTTGAGTTGTAACCGGGGATCTCTTTTGTAGGGATTTGAAGATACTGGACCTGACATCATTATGTGATTTTTCTATCTTTTTTCAGTTATGTGCGGAAATATATGTAGGTGCTCCTTTTTCCTTCATCTTTCCCTTTAAGCCTTTAGCCAATAGCAAGGGGGGAAATGCCAAGGAATTTAAAGTGGTCTATACTTATATTCCTAAAATGAAACCAAGGAGAGGAACAAAGAAAAAGCTGATGAAGAAATAGAAGAAAGGGGAACAGGCTGTGAGAACCTCAGCCTTTCCTGAGGAGGAAAGGAGAAATGAGGCAATCCGAACCAGACGTTTCCATACCCTCTTCTTCCCCTATATTAACAAGACAATTCCTTTTAGGAATGACTTTGTACAGAAGCAGGAAAGTGGAGAATATATCAGAACTATTTGACCTACTGGACTCACTTTAACAAATTAATCAGCCTGTTATTTGGGGTGAGGATTACACGTCCTGAAATTTGGATCAAGTTGTGTGTGTGTGTGAGAGAGAGGGTTGAAAGCAAGAGAGATGCTGTCTATAATCTGACACTAAGATTCTGGGTGAACCAATCTACAGTTAACATGAAATGTGGTGGTTCGTGTCCTTCAGATAATAGCACTGGGTTCTGTCCACTCTATCTTTTTTGAAATTTTAATCAGAGATAACAAGGAGGTCTTTGGGGCCCTGTGCCCAGGCAGCTGTGAGCGTTATCCAGACTTTGCAGCTGCAGGGCCAAGGGGTGACTCAGGGATTGCACAAACATCCCACTGGCCCAGCTTCAGGCTCTGCATCCTCACTAGCATCCAGGGATTTGAGCTTTAGGGGTATGGAAGGAGTCAGTTAATCCAAATCGAGATAACTCCTGTGTGACTGCATTCCTATTACACTTTGATACTGGCTCTCAATTGCATAATCCACGCCCCCCCCCCCCCCCTTTTTATACCTAGAGACAGTCTCTCTCACCTGCTGGAATAAAACGCCCCCGAACTACAGTTTTTGAAGGCCAATAATTTTGGAAGAGATGTGACCTCTTTGCTACAAAAATGGTGTCCAGAACCTGTGTCTGTATTGTTCTTTTAGTTGGTCTCTTACCAGCTTTGCTCATTTCCAACCCAACCTACATTCTGCTGCCAGAGTGATATTTTAGAAAAGAAAATCTGAGTAATTTTGCTTTAAATTCTTCAGTGCTGGCCCATCCTCTGAACAACTTGGCCTGGCACTCAGAGCTCATCATGGCCCACCTCTCCCTAGTTTCCTCTTCTCGTTCACCTTCCATGTACCCAGAAGTCTTCTGGTTCCAGTTTTTCTGGATCACTTTCATCCCACTGTCTCTTGCCTTTGAGCTTTCACAGGAACTATTTTGCCTTTTTGGCATGCTTTTTCCCAAACTTGTCTAGCCCACCTGTTCTTCAAGGCTCATCAGAAGTCATTTTCTCAGGAAGCCTTGCATAAGCCCTGCTGCCGTTTAGAAAGTCTTCCTCTGCGCTCCCTGAGCACTCCCAAACAACCAACCAACCAACCGTGAAATGAAACAGTAAAATAGATGAGACGATATCAGAACATATTACACGTAAAAAGTTACGTATTGCTTTGTTTTATTTCAGTTACATATGTGATATGAACTGGGTTACAGTGTAAAAAAGGTATTTTTTACTATGCATCTCGGGAAAAAAAGTGCAGAAAACAATGCTTGGAGGAAAGAATGAAATGCTCCACGCCCTGCCTTTCCATTCCGGAATGAAGCGAATCCGGTGAATCAGTAAGATGCCCCTCAGTGGACACAAACCAGCAAGGAGCTGGTGCCCTTTTTCTTCCCTAAGCTGAGCCTCAGGGAGCTAGGATTTTGTCTGAAACAGAAGATGATCTTCTGCTGCAAGAGAAATAGCTTAAACGAAAAAAAACCCCCAAAAAACAAAAACCAAAAAACCCTTCTGTAGGTTTTTTTTTTGCTCTATTTTTAATTAAAGATTTAGACATTAGGTAAAATTTACCCTCTTGAGGCCACTTCTGCACCTCTTTAGAAATTATGCTGTCTGATAAGGATTAGAGCTAATTGATCTTCGAGATGCCAGTTTTGTATTCATTTTGCACTGCTATTATAGCCTAATAATTTGAGGCTATAATTCAATTAGCTCAAGATAGGGTACAAAGGTCTTCTAGCTGCAGGGTAAGTTGACTATTTGAAATCAGTTTCCAGGAGGAACCAAGATGGTTCATTTGCTTCCTGTGTGTCTGAAAAGGGTCTGGAAGGCAGGGAGTGGAAAGGCAGGGAGCCGTAGGCCAGTTGACTGTTTTGATGTCTGAGTTTCTGCCACAGCTCGGCAGGCTCCACCTTTTGTTTTTTACTTACTCTTTTGCTGGCAAGTCTCTAAAAGCACAGCAGTGGCTGGGGTAAGTCAATATGGCATCCTGGAGATTGGTAAATTTTTCTCTTGATGGCAATTTTTTTAGATAATAGGATGATGTGGCAATTAGCTTCTGAATGGACTCCAGCCCATAGCTAGGTAGGGTCTGCAGTTTGGTGGAAGAAATATCCCTGAAAAATAAAAGGGAGAAAGGCTTTTTATTTATTTATTTCATATATTTATTTGATTCATAGAATGAAACCTCCTCTGAAAAATAGCACCATTTGAGGTACTAGGAATCTTTTCTCCATCTTGCCTTTCTCCTAATTTTGCATTTTAGTTACTACTGTCATTAAGATCTAAATTCAAAAAAGCTAGTCTGTGTTTTTTTCTTATATGCACCCCATTATTCTTTTCAAGGTTGAGTATAACTCCTTGTACCTGCCATACACTCATTAGCATTTCTCTCTCCTCTCCTGGTTCCTTTCTCCGTCTCCCTCTCCCTCTCTCCACGTAGCAGAAGTGAAATAACTGCCTGCTTGCAGGAACATGCAGTGACATCAGCTTTTGTGCTCTACCCCAGGGGGAATACTCAAGGCTTCAGATGCCTTGTCTTTGATTGATTGAGCCCCGCAGGGTAGGTTTCCATGAGGCACGGGCTGGTTATGTTATTAAGAGCTGCTGTGTGATGTTAGTCATCATCTACCTGGGAAGCAGAATGCACGTTCTGTAAAGGCAGACTGGATCCCGCAGTCCAAAGCGAGCGAACTTGGACGTGCAGGCAGAACTGTGTGGAAAGCTCAGGTTTCGTAAACAAAGTCCTGAACTCCTTGGTTTTTCTAGACTTGAGGTCATGCCCAAGAAAACTCCAAGCAAGTTAATTGTGTGGGGGAAGAGCCGTCAGTGGAAATTTAAAAATGCTGCCCGTCTTCTAAGTGGCTGCTGCTGGTGCCCACGAAGCTCTCCCACGCAGTGCAGCCACCTCCTCTGCACGCGAGGCGGCCCCTGTAGTTAGTGTTACAGGTTGGACTGGGATGTCCCCAGATCCATGTGTTGAAGTCCCAACCCCCAGGACCTCAGAATGTGACATTGTTTGGAAATAGGGTCTTTACAGCAGTAATCAAGTTAAAACGAGCTCATTAGGATGGGCCCTAATCCAGTATGACTGGTATCCTTATAAAAAAGAGGGAGAATTGGAGACACAGGCACACACACAGAGTGCCATGTAGAGATTGGAATTATTCTGCCACAAACAGAAGGAACTACCAGCAGTGAGAAGAGAGGCTGGGGACAGACGCTTCCCTCCCAGCCCTCAGAAGGAACCAACCCTGCTGACACCTTGATTTCAGACTTCTAGCCTCCAGAACTGAGAGACAATTGATTTCCATTGTTTAGGGCACCCAGTTTGTGGTACTTGGTTACCGTACCACGTACTTGTTTAGGGTACACCCAGTTTGTGGTACCCTAGAGGCTGGTGCCCCACAAAAGAGGCTGGGGGCGATCTGGCTAGACACCCTAAGCAGAGCTGTTGGGGTGCACTGGGCAGTGTGCCCTGGGAGGGGAGAGGAGGCAGCACCACAGTACTCACAAGATGGCAGGCCCCGTGGCCCCCTGGAAGGCTCCATTGTGTATCTTCTTCAGGCGGGCATTTCCCTTCAGGTCCCTGTGGGGAAGGAGTCCTTAGTAGCGTTTGCACCTCCTGTGTGACCAGGCATAGCTGTGTGCACTCAGGTTCGGACCAGCCTGTGCACGGTGCTCAGGCTTAGAGGGCACGAGGTGGGACGGTAGGTAAAGTGGAAAGAGACACGTTAGTGCTCGGCGAAACTGGGAAATGGTGAGTGTGTGTTTGGCACGCTCCTCCCTCTGTGACACCCCCTACTCGATGGAACCCTTTGTCCTACAACTAAAAGTACTCGCCCTCCTGTCCTGGAGTTATGGACGATTACTATCGGCCAGCTGGGTGATGATGAAAACCCTGCTCCAGTGTTCAAGGCTGAAGGGTGGACATGCAGCCTGCCTTGTATCAAGGCTCTCAGCTGTCCTGACCTTGGAGGTCTCCGAACTTACTAGTGATATACTGAGGTTTGCAAATACTGTACTTAAAAAAGTAGGGTTCATTCAAAGTTACTCCTTTCATCATGCTAATTGCACTCTTTTTTTTCCTTCCAAATATGCGTTTCTATGTGGGTGAGAAAGGGGGGGAAGTACAGGCTGTGCAGAAAATTGTCCCATAACCTGAGTGCCCCGTGTTCTGTGCTCTGTGTGATGATCACCAGGTGTGCATGTTATGGAAACAAGAGGGTTCGGGTCCATGGCTCTTAAGCCTGTGGCAGAAGCCCAAAGCTACTAAGGCAGTGGCCACCTGGGGGCTTCTGTTCCCTTTGACTCGAAGCAGCTCAGGGTGAACTGCTCAGGAACAGCTCAGGCTGACCCTGCAGAATTGCCTCCTGCCTGGGCCCGGATGCTGGCATCTCCAAACACAGGCTCTTCTCTGGGTGGACAGGGGGAGCCGGGAGAGGAGTCCCTGGGTGCAGACTTGCCGGTCTTCTTTTCAGCACTTTCTTTTTATAAGAGAAGGGTGGTGACTCAAAGAGCATTCTGGAAACCGTGGACACTGTGCACAGTACCCATCCATTGTTGCTGTGATTTTGAGCATCGCAACATGATTCTTCTGCATCATGTTACAGTATTACATGGCAAACTGACACACTGAGACCCAGGCCCCCTGCAGGGCAGGGTGCCTGTGTAAACTACCAGGCTCATCTAGTGGCATTACACCTTCTCCAGCATCTTTCTGCATGTCTCCATAGCACACCTGCCATTTAAAAACCGCAGACGGCCCTGCATCTTCCTCTCCGGGTAGCTGTTTTCCACACACTTCTACTAAGCGTTCTCCTTGGAATCCCTCAGCCCTTTAATCAGAATGCTCCTGTCTCACATTGTCTCATCCCCTGGGTGTATTTCCATTTTCAAAAAGATGAGGTTGTCAGAGTTGATTGCTGTTTAAAATCTAAATCAAAAGAAATTTTTCTTCCCAAGCTTTCATGGCTCTTCTTCTTGATTTGGTTTGTTTTAATTGTGTTCAGTTAGGGTCACAAATCATTGAAACTGGGCTCCGTGAACAGATAATCCTCGTGTCAGCCAGGTCAAATTAATTTTTCAAATTTCATGACAGCATCTTGCATGTTATATTAAAACTTGGATCTTTTGGTATACTGATAGCTGCATTGTGCAACTTGGTCAAAAACAAATCAAATTTGTCTGCCACATTTTTTCTGGGTGTCACTTTTGGGAACTCTCCCAGGCGACACGGTCCTCCGGGGTAAGAAGCACAGGCGGGATGACCTTCTGAAGCACAGCGGGAGAACCACCAAATGCCACCCAGCGCTTTCCTAGCCAGGGTGCTCCGGGAGTGATGGGAACTGACTCTCAGACCCCTGGAGGTGACTGGGGACAACTTCTAGTGCTGCTCCTCTCCACCCTGTCCTGCCTTAGTAAGTAGTGTGTTTGAGAACTTGGCCGAGCTTTGGGGTCATTGTTCTGAACAACTTCGGACAGGCTTATTTATGAAGAAGGTGTCAGGTGCTGGGTTGAATGTAGATTTTGAAAATTTGGCTTGACAGTCTTGAAAACTTCTGCTCCTTCTGTGCTTACTTCTTCAGTGGGTCTTCTTGTCCTTAGAAGACAATTCAGACTCCTTTCTGTGGGCTCTCTGTTCTGCATAATGTGCACCTGCTCCATCTCCGGGTCATCTCACACCAGTCTTCCCCTTGCTGATGGCCCTCCGGTGCACTGACCTCCTCTTAGTTCCCAGAGTTTATAAACTTCTGCCCCCACCCCAAACTCAGAAACTTTGCCCATGCTGTTGCTACTATCTGAAACACACTTCTCTTCATTATTGCCATGGTGGACTGACTCCTTGTCATCTTTTAGGCTCAGCCCAAATATCATATTCTTGTTGGGGCTCTGACCTAGCCTACAGTCAGTCATTCCTCTGAAATCTCACAGGTCTCAGTGATAAGTTTTCTTCATAGTATACAGGGTCTGGCAGAAGTAACGCCATTGAGTGTGGTTGGTAGGGTATGTGAATGTATTGCATGAGATGGACAGCAATTTGAACATTTCACCTAAAATGTCATATGGTGTGCTTGAGTGTGGAATTGTTATGTTACAGAATGACATGCTTATGGTTTTGTAATAAAAGATTTGGTATAGATTACCAGCTCATAAAAAGGGGTGTTATTTGTGCCGGACCCTGTATATCACTACCTGCAAGAATTAATTTACTTTTTGTCTGCCTTTTATGCTAGAACAGAAACTTCATGAGGGCAGGGACTGTTTCTACTCTACCATTGCGACCCAGCACTTAATATAGTGCCTAATCAATTGGTGATGCCTAATATAATTTTTGCTGACTGAGTAAATGGGTGAAATTGATTTGTGTTCTTGGTTTCTGCTTTCTCCCAACGAGTGGTGGAGGACACAGAATCTTGACTAACTGTACTTTTTGAAGCCCACGCCCATTTGGGTTTCTCTGAAGCAGCTGGGGCACTGCTGGCCCAGGCCCTCCTCCTGCAAGTCCTGTCCTCCCGACCTCCCAAAGGACGCACTCTGCTGGTTTTCCTCCCACCCGTTTGCTTTCGCTTGGCTTCTCTTCCCCATGTCTTGTTTTCCCTCAATTTTATATTCGGTCCTCTTATTTTTCCCCCTTGTCCAAGTGACCTCAGTCACAAAGGACTTCAGCTGCCCCTCTATTCAGACAATCCTGACATCTGTGTCTCTAGCTCTGAACTGCCCTTTCCAGCTCTCTGCCCTTCCTGCTGAGAGATGCCCATCCCTAAGCACCCCTTTCACACTTCCATTTCCAGAACTTTAAACAGTTTCTCATTTTCTACAGAAGAGAGTCCAAATTCTTTATTCTGGCACCTAAGGCACTTCTTTCTTTGTCCCTATCCTGTAACTAGAAGTTTCTAGAAGGTACTATTTGCTGGTCTATGAACGTATCTCATGCTTCCACCCTGGGCCATTCTTTCTGTTGTCCTCTGCCTGGAGTGCATGTTCTTTCTGTCTTTGCATGGCTAAGTCAGGCCCCGCTCAAGGCCTGCCTCTCTCACAAGCCTTCTCCGATTTTCTTCTCCCTGTCTTCTGTTTCGGTTACTACTTGGTGTACAGTTTACATACCATTTGGAGATGGTTCTTCCTAGGCTGTATGCTCCTGTGGGCCAAACACCAGGGCTTATTCATGTTCATTTTCTCTCAAAATACAGCATGGTCCTTTAAACACAGCTGTTGCTTGGCAGACACTTGTTGAGTGAATAATAGAATGAAGCATCTGAGAGTACTGTGCCAAGAGAGGGTATGCCTCTGATTTAAATTTGTCAAAAACCGATTCAGTTGGCGAGAGCAAACCCTTCATTAAATTCAAGTCAACAAGAAAATGACAGAAAATTTACTCCATGATAGGAAGGACAAGTTTTAAAAAGCTACTGTTTCTAGAGTGCTTAGAATGTGCCAGACCTATACTAAAAGCATAAAAATATGTTACTTAATTATTATTTATTCATTCATAGTTAATTAACTATGTAATGTAATAAATAATAAACGAACGCCTACTCTGTGCCAGGCACTGTATTAAGTATAGAGGATGCAAAAATAGACCTTTTCGTTTTTTGGGGAGTAGCCTCAAAACAAGCCTATGAGTGTCTCTATTTTACGAATGAGAACAGTGCAGCTTAGATAGGTTATGCAGCTTCTCCAAGATAGCTGATAAATAGTGAGATTGGAGATCAGTTCTCTTAGCCACCAAGTTATACAGCGTGGTATCAATATAATAGGGTCTTTGGTTAACATCTATAGTTAAAATAAATATATAGTATGAGAATATTATATAGACTTATGCTCTACAACTTCAGACTGGCAACATCAGCATCTCCTGGGAGCTCATTAAAATCTCTATCCTAGGCCCATTGAATCAAAGTCTCTGAGGGTGGGGCTGAGGAATCTGTGTTTTAACAATTCCACATTATCCTTATGTGTGTTAAAGTTTGAGATACACTGGTATAGACCATAGTTTATATGATCTATTTATTATAAAAGCTTTTTCACTTATTTTCCTTAATTTTGACTTTAGTTGAGGTTTTCACGTGCTCTTAGTTTTTATTATAGAGAGCGGTAGTGTGATCATCACTTCACCTTGTACCTGTTACGGTTCAAACAGCCCTCGCCCCGCATGCTTTGTGAATGAACCACTCTTATACAAAAGGAGCCCTACAAAGAGAGAGGTTGAGGACAATGAAAGAACCAGTTGCTTGGGATGCTCCCCTTGATTTAAAAGCTGTTAACACTGGGGACTCGAGTAGGGTGTGGTGAAAATTCAAGGTTCCTTCACCCTGTGGAAAACAAGCAACCTATTCCCTTCTCCTTTTGTCCAGGAAGCAGGGAGCAGGGAGATGGGACTCTGAGCTGGTCTGTTGTGGCTGAGTAGCTGCTACATGGTGTTACCCAGTTTCTCTGCGGTGGGGCCAATGGGAAGAATTCCTTTGCTGAACTCACGCTGCCTCTAATGCACCCACAGCCTGTGCAAGGGGTCTAGAGAGGGAGACTGTGAGATGGAGGAGCCTAAAGTAGGGTGTGAATATTTCAGCAAACTGTCAACTTCAATGTATCCAGGCTGCATCTATCTTTGAAATTTGGGTGCTCTGGTGCCTCCAGCCAGCCAGTTGCCTAGTAACATGCGTGAAACATGGAGGACTAGCCACTTGAAAGTTTATTTTTGTCCAGAGTTAGTTGCTGAAAATTGAATGTAATCTGGTAGCCAGAGTAATATTTCATTTGTATTCATGAGCTGGGGAAATAAGCATACTTACAGGGCAATCAGTGTTGTCCCGTTGAACGCATGACTTTGTATTTCTTCAAATCCGTTTTCATATAGTTTGCTGAAGAGGGAAGAGAGAGGGTTTAGGATGGAAAGAAACAGTTTGGAATTACACATTCTTCCTCCTGTGACATTTATTGCTAATATAATTACTGGCATTCATAATGTCTATCTCTGTTTCTCTAACATTTTAGATTCTAAATGTTAGAATGTGGTAAAATGAAGCTATTCTTTTTGCTCCAGTTTTCCTCCACCTCCACCATTATTACCTCCAACCACCACCAATTTTAAGTGTTTATTAAGTATCAGATACTTAACCAGCCATTCTACATATGTTTTATGATTTAATCTTCATCCTCATTTCCTTATTATCCTGATAAGAAACCCAAGCCTCAGCGTTGTTGTGTAGCTTGCTTAAGGTCAAAGAAAGCAGGGGCAGAACTGGGATTGGAAGCCAGAGCTGACCAACAAGTCTCGTCTCCAGTTGTGCAGGCCTGTGTGGGCCTCCGGGTGTTCTAGGGTGCTGAACGCTGAGGGCAGAGGAAGGAAGCCTCCTGTGCAGAGTTATCTGTCCTTTTCTTTGAATGAGTATGTGGCTTTGGTGATGTCATATCTGGCTTCACAACCAAGAAGATTTCAATGTCTGTAAACAGTTCTTTAAGACCCATTAGTGGATAATGAAATCAATTTAGCTGGGTGCAATCAGCATTTAAAAAAATAAAATAGAAATGACTAGACAGAATGGAAAATATTAGTGTATTGCATTTAATTATGGCAGTAGTGTTTATGAATTTTCCATAATTTTCACATGTTATATACACATAACTACACACACACATGTACATATATACACACATACATCTACATACATGTCTGCCCAGAATAAGACATCAGAGGCTTCTTAGAACAAAGATGCTGGGAAACGCTGGAGCTCAGAGAGAATCAAGTGGCACCCATTCATTTTGCAAAGAAGGAAATAGGATCAGAGAGTAAAGTGGCTTGTCTAAAGCCCACAGGCCGCAAAAATGGGACCAGAACACACTTTGTCTGTAGCTACTTCTCGCTCATCAGTTTTGCTGGTTGTTTTTACTTTTCTTCCCTGAGATGACCCTCTCTCCTTCTTCATGCAGGGCTGTGTTTGATTCACAGTGTAACCTCTCCTGGCTGCTCTGTTTAAACTACCATCCTCCTCTCTCCCAGCATCTCAGCATTCCCTACCCCCTTCTCTGATTTGTTTTTCCTCTGTTGCTTTAGCACCATCTGACCCATGATAATACTGGACTTGTTCACTGTCTACAAGTATAATGTAAACTGCTCTGTTCATTGCAGAATTCTCTGCATCTAGAACAGTGGCTGGTATCTGGGATGATGACAGTCAGTATATGTTAAATGCATTGGATGAATAAGTGGGTCTATGGAAGGTGAATTTCTTAGTATAAATTATAGTCAAATGCGTTTGAAAGCCATAGTCTTACATAGAAACATTTGCGTAAGGTCTTCATGAACAATGATGTAAGATACAAGTGCGAAAGGGCTGTGGTAAAATAATTTAACTCCTGTGTCTGGCAGGACCCTAGCTTCCCTTCCAGGGGTTGCTGGCAGCTGCCTGGCCATGTCAGGAACAGTTTGGGGAATGTGACTTGTGAAACAGTTTAGGCACATTCACCCCCTTCTCTCACTTCTCATGGCCGTTATCTGAAAGGTTTCCCTAATCTTTGTTTAATAAAACAACCATGGAATTTTATCTTGGTATATATGTATGTATGTGGTGTACACGTGTGTAATATGTGTGTACTTTTTTGTGTTTGTGGCTTCTTTCCATCAACCCACAGCACACCTGAGACAAAGCAGCATGCAAATAAATAGAAGCAGGACTCATGTTGAAGCATGATATTTGAACACTGAAATTCAGAAAACACAGAGGTTATGAAATACTTTGTAAAGTCTCCTTATTAGACTGAGTTCAAAGAGGGCAGGGGAGTATATTTAACTCATTCCATAGAACCCTTAGGCCTTTCATAATGCCTGTTGCCTCTCAGGGGCTCAGTCGTAGGCTGGGTAGAGCAGTAGCCTCGTCCAGCCGTGGGAGGAAGAGCCTTCCCTGGCTCCCCTGCTCTCGTGTGCTTGGTTCTGGGAGTCTTCTGAATTTAAGCTTCACTTGCCAGCACTTAACTATATTCTGTAGTTGATTATTGGGTGCCTTTTTTTTTCAATAATTTTCCTTCTCCATTTGTGTTGTATGATCTGAGGGAATACAGAATTGGTTTATACCTGTTTTCTTGTATAATTACAAACAACCTTCTGGCCTCCTTAGCACTCAGTTGCACGGGAACTGTTTTTTTCATTTTATACTTAGAATATTATTCTTTGGCAATATCTTGTCATTCATAGCAGTCACTATTTGATAACAGAATCTTACCTGTCTTTTCTCTGAATCTCTTTGAGATTGGATTTCTTAGAGTCTAGGCTAGTGTTCATCAAAACATTGTCTTCCATCTACTGAATCAGAATCACCTGGATGCTTGCCAAAAATGCAGACTCAGACCTACTGGCCCCGGGGCACTGTAGACCTACAGAATCACACTCTGGTAGTGGCATCCAGGAACATGTGCTCTTACAGCAAGCTCTCCCAGTGAGCCTTGGGCATGCCGCTTTGGGACCCCTTGCCCTAGCGTATGTCATAGGATGAAGCAGTTCTCATCATTTCCATAGTGCACACCAGGTAGTCTGTTGGTGAGAACTGAGTTGAGTCTAGTCCCTTATCGCTTCCTTTGCCTTGCAGGTGAGAAAGCGGCATGTGTAGTGGATCAAGGAAAAGTAGCCCCTACTTTGATTTTGGCAAAGCAAACGTGTCAGCAGTTGTCTGGATGCCATTTCCCACCACTGCTAGGTGCTGCCTGGATGATCCTAGTCTTGATACATATTAGGATTTTGTACTTTTTTGTGGGGCTTATAGTGTTATTAGTACCACCTCAAAGTTAAGTCTGCAAGCCCAGAGCCCAACTGCCTAGGCTTGCATCCCAGTCTGCAAGCTTATGACCTGAATTTACTTTGGACAAGTTACTTAACTGCTCTGTGTCTCAATTTCCTAATCCGAAAATAGGGGTGATAATAATAGTATTGACCTCAAAGGCTATTGTGAGGATTAAAACAGTAAACGTGTTAAAGACTTAGAAATAGGTTCTGGAACACAGTAAATACGTAATGTGTTGCTCCTATTACTCATATATTTGGCAGTGGCCTCCAGCTCCCTGACCAGAACTGGGGTAAACGGTCTCCCTTTCCATGCTCTGGACAGAATTTTCATGAAATGCAGCCACCTGTTTAAACAAACTCCACAGGAATAGGGCCTTTCTGTTCCCAGATGGAGCAGATCGGTTCAGTGGCCAGGGCTGCCTCAAATGCACTCACTCTCTGAAAGCCCTCAGCCACCTTCAGTCTGGATTGGCATCATTGACATTTTTGCATTTGGACATTTTTCATGTCTTTTTTTTTAATAGCTTGGGTTTTGCTTGTGCCAGTTTTCCGAAGAATACGGCTCGTATCCTTTTCAGCTGCTGCTCTGTGTCTCCGTTCTTACCGGACTCACACAATGGAATGCACTGCATTGTTTTGATTAAAAGACTGGCTTCCTTAGTCCAGAGAAATTACAAATACAAGTGGGAGACCTCATGTTGTCAGGCCTGCACAATGCTTTATGCCCTTTAAAACATCTGGAGAGGCACTTCAGAGAACTTTTTCC